>JAYMSF010001834.1:0-11273 GCA_036897335.1 Silene vulgaris
ATACATATCAAATAAATTTTTTAATAACTGTTACAAATTTAGAAATGAAAATAAATATTTGATTTCAATTAATTAGTGATATGAAGTTCGCATAATAGGTAAAGACATGTTCTATATGTGATATATAGTATAAAATAATTAGGGCCACCTTTTTAAATTTTGTACAGGGCCTCGAAAATGTCCCAGACGGCCCTGAAGATTGGACCGTAGAAACGAATCGAGGCTCTTAAGATCCAAAATAGCTTAAATAAACACATCTATATAACAACTTTGGTACAATTTGTATAATATAATGTTGAGAGGCTATCAGATGAGTGAAATCTCTATAATTATCAATATACTAATTACATCTTTTAATATTGTATTTCCAAATAAAAGAGACGCAAACAAAACTATCATAAAGTTGCAAGAAATATGAATTTTTTTACAACCTTGAACAGTAATATATGATCCTACCCGATTCTAAACACTTGTACAACGTAACTAGACTAACTACCACTGAAATGAGGCTTCCACCATCCAGATCATTTTTCTTATTTTGAATCGTAATATGATCTTGCCAAGGGAAAACCTCGACCCCATAATAAATAACAAATGGGAAGTACCTAACGGTGGAGTGAAAACATTCTGACTCGTCTTTGCTTCCGCCAACAAAGGATGCTAAAACTAGGTTATATCCCTACTCCTATAGTACCGCTACGATGGTGAAATGCTCACTGTTCAAGCTTCACTTCCACATCCACATCCTCCTGTAAATATTGATCTTCTTCAGACTTATTTTGAAGATTTTTGGAAACAATATTACCACCATTATATCCATTCATGAGCTGCTTCCCGATTTTCGACCTCCACTCAGTGCCGTTCATCTCGTTCCTTCGGTCATGAACAACCCTATCACAGTAATTCAGCATCGTACCTAAGCCAGTATTCGGCGTCCACCCATACTCTGCCAACACCCGTGCTTCGCCTTCACTCAAGTCTTCCCCAACCTTTAAGAGATCATAGATAGGGAAAATAAAATAACATAACACTAATGAGAGACGGGTAGAAGATAAACATCGAAATGTCGTATAGCATTTTAAAGCTAAGAAAATCGTGAAAAAGCAATACAAAATTCTCCATTCATTTCATTTCCATATGTTTGTTAAACATCTATGAAAAAATTTTGAATAGAAAGAAATGAAATGGATAGGAGGGTATTGTTAACGGTAAAGAGATCATTATGCTATTTGTTGGGGCATAAATTTTTTTAATTTAACAGGGCATTATGGGTTATGATTTCACTTAAAATGAAGATAATTTTATTAAGGAAGTCAAACATAAACTTAAGAAATTCATGTTACTTGTTCACTTGAACTCACTACATTAGCTTTTTGATCAAATTTTTAAAATATACTCCGTATGTGACAGAACAGGCCTCTAGGGATGTCACTGGGGCTGGGTGGGGGAAGATGTGGGTGCCGTACCCACCAGCTTAAGTCCACCATCGCACCCGGCCACCACTGCAGATAAGTGAATACTGTGGGGGTTATGCAAACCCCCACCCCACCCTACCTGCTCCATGAGGGTGCGGGCAGTATCAACCTTTATCTGTTCCACTGATATATCCCTGTGTCTCACAATCACATGAGAAAGTTATTGTGGGTTATTTCTTACATACATCATAAATATAGTGAATTGTTTGAATTTATTAAAAGAACTGTAACAAGGCCAAATGAATAGCGCCGAAGTATTTAAAAAAGCTTATATATGAATAATTGTAAAAATTTGCAAAAGAAAACAAAATATGACATTCCTAATGACATAAAATTAGTCAAGGAATATTACCACAAGTGGTTTGTTTTCCATAAGGGTTATCCGGCCACAGCTTGTAAGCTTCAAAGCAGTCACTAAACGTTTAATCTGCCAGGCTGCAGGGGTGGAATTTAGAAGCTCAAAGAAGTATGTTGCATAGCCATATTCAGGACGCTCCAGCACAATTCTGCATTCAAGAACATAAAATCTTACATAAGTAACATCAAACCAAAGATTGGAAAATTTTCATTTGTATCAGGATGCACCTGTTATGTCTATGAAATACAAATATGAAAGACTGAAGGTCTCGACACCAGCCCCATTCCACAGGCCATTTTCTATTCCGCAAAAATCTTGTCTGTGGCCACAACAACAAGAAAGAATAATCATCACTGAATAGAAAGAAGAAAGATTTCTGATTTCAAGATCAAGATTTAGAACACGGAAGAAAAGACTGATTCAAGCCACAAAATTTAAACAGCTTACCTGCTCCACAAGTGAAAGAAGACAAGCCAAGCAGTAACTGATTTTTGCACCCTTAGTGTGTAAATGAGGAAACTTAAGAAAGGTTTGCCTGTGAGAAAACAGCTGCACCAAGAACAAGCTATATTACAGATTCATAGCTGCACACAATCAACATTTCAACCAAACAAAGCTATATGATCCGTAACCAGTGAATTAGAAAAATAGTCCCTTAATTGCTTCCATGTATAGTGGGGTAAGAGGGAATGGGGTGTAGACAGCCTTATTTATCATAGATAGGTTATTTCCAATCATCCATTGTGAAAATTACATTTTAAAATACATCGACTAGTGGTTACTTAATGATACAAGAAGCATAGAAGTTTCGGTGAGCCATTTTGCTTTGGACTTTGAACTGTGATGTGAAAGCCAAGAGAGGTGAACTCCAAGAGAGATCTTTCTTTTGAACTAGAAGCCTGCTATGTATGGGTTAATAGAGGTATTTCTGGAATCTACCTGAAGAGCAAAATTCATATTCGAAAACTATTGGTGGTTTTGAAGTTATATACTATACAGCATAATTTTATCTATGGTGAATCGGTCATCACCAAATCAACGACCTTTCCATTGTCCCATAGTCTGGAGGTCACTTGAAAATAGAAAAAGGGGTCAACACCTCAACGGGTTATGCAAGATAGTTGGGAATTCAGACTTAGCCAATGGTTTTTTATAATTTCCAAACAGTGTACAAAGTTTGCTTGCTGGACAGATATACAACTAAGCCTCCACAACAACATTACCCGGTGCCTTAAGGAGACCAACAAACGGCAGGGCACGGTGTGCTGGACATACGTAGCCTTACCCTTGTCTCAACTTCAGTAAGTCATTTTGCTTTATTAAACCATATCCCAAAGCCGATAATAGTCATGTTTTGGCCCCATTGGTAAATAGAAACGTGTACTATGAACTATAGTGTGAAACGCAAGAGAGGTAATCCCGTAATCTCCAAGTGTAGGCCATCAATTGGAGATTTTTCGCTGAAACCAACTAGACCTATTTGTTATAAATTACGCCAAAACTCAAACCACAAAAATCATATTTCCAAAAGAATATGTTGTTCTGAAACTTTACATAAAAATCACTGTCATATCATGTTTTCCATGGTGATAATTAAATGAACAACCTTTGCTTTGTTCCACAAAGACTACATCTTTGACGTTACTTTAAAGTAGAAGAAAGGGTCATAAGACTACATGCATAATGGTGTCAATTGTGACAATGGCTTTTAAAATTTTCCGAAAAAAATTGATCAAACCTTTGCTTGCTGGACAGATCTACACCTGATCCTCCAAAACAACAACAACAAACCCGGTGCCTTAAAGGCTCCTGCAGATGGCGGGCCTGGGAACTTATATACACAACCTTAACACTGTGTTAAATACACAAAGAGACTGCTTCCTACATAACCCTATAATCAAACTGCGTCAAGAACTCCATCGAAGATTGCAGGAGTTAAGGAGCCTCTTCTAAGTACAACTGTAGCAGCCAAATGGTCTTCTAATCCTCTATTCAGATGAATGAATATGAATCTATGGAGGTTGGAGGTGACGAGACTCAGACACATGACATAACATACACCATTCAAAATCACATAAGATGACAACCCTCTCATAAAGTACGCAAAAACTGGAAGTTGGAAATTATGGATACAATACCCAGAAGCCAGTAGGACATACAACAAATCATGCGCATTTTGTGACAATACCACTAGCATCAACTCCTTTACTTTTAAGGCGCAAAGTGTATCTAGGTGACAAGGGCCCAAGACGATGAGGTGCAAAGAGTGAGGCTGTTTTTGTGAACAGATTCGTATTTTAAAAATAAAAAAAATTGTGCAATAATACTTAAACTACCCTTTTTGTATATAAAGTGCAAGAAAGAAACAAAAGCTTGGTATAATGAGGCAAAGGAAGGATAAAGTAAAGAGCTAGAAGAAATAATATGGAATCTGCCTTAGATGTGCCTTATGAAAAAGTCACGCTAAGCACCTCAAGGTGTTTTAACTAGTGCCTTGGTGAGCCTTATGATTATGCACTCTTTAGAAAAACTTAGAACTCACTGTCGACTGAACAAATTATTATATTAGATGGAGATAGAAGCATCAAGCATACATAAGGTAAGAACATTGCATGAAGTGGCTTCAGGAGAAAAACAAGTAGATGACAGAAATGGTATACAACCTGTGATATTACAGCTTCAAGCTCTGAAAAACCATCATCGTTTAGCGAATCATCTAATTCACCATCAGAATCCTCTTCCCCATACAGCTTCATTTCATCAACCAATATGCCGCTTTCTCTCAAAACCTGTAATTTTACACAGGAAGTTAAAATTTCGATCTAAACTTACATGACCTAACGATGTCCAAAGTTAGAAATTACATCAGCTACCTTTAAAAGTCCAGGAGCATCTTCCTCCAATGCAGTTTCCACTGAATTACTGCACAAAAATTATAAATGTAAGAAACCTTCTCTAGGATAACCATATTCCATGATAAATGTAAAAAATATTACGTTGCCGTTCTTCTTCTCTTCAAAGGCCTGCTGATGCTAATAGATTCAGGCACACGGGTTCCAGTATCAACATTGTTCTTAAGAGACTCAAGGTTATCAAGCGTATCTATGTTAGGCTTACGTGCCCCTGATGAAAACAACTTCATTCGATCAATAAGTGGCAAGTGGTCTAATTCATCTCCCACTGAATCAAAAAATGAAGGTTCTGATTTCACACATAGGATTTCCGAACTAGTGGTACAGTCTTGCATGCCACTCTTGCTACCTTCATCATATAACTCACTTGTATCAATAGTCTCATCTTTGACCTTGGCAAGTGAAGGTAAAACTAAGCTATCAGTTGCGTTGATTTCTTGTGTACCATATGATCTACATTCAGCAACTGTGGAGGGAGCCCTCAATTCAAATGAAAATGGGAAGCTGTTCCCACATGATTCTCCATCACAGGTACTTGATGCAGAAGTCAATATTTTGGTAATTTGTGTACATTGAATGGAATCCAATTCTCGCCTCTCAATGTCAGCTGTTCCCTTCTCGGCGTTGGATGAATTTGACATTTCTTCAATGTTTTTCTGCTCCTGGAAGTATGATAACATCTAAAACATTAGACAGCGATGTTAACAAAACTCATTTGTACCGCCATACCTCATTCACATTCAACAGAAACTGTAACGACTGCTCCAGAAGATGAGTGTCCAGTGTTACGAGCAAGAATAAATCAATTTGATGAAACATTTGGAAGACAATAAGTTCAACTTCTAATGTGAGACACAACTTAGAGTCAGTTATACGATATAATTCCGAAAGAACAGACAAAAAAATGGCTGAATAGTATACGCAAGAAAACGAGGAAAATTGCTCTAGGCAAGAGAAAAAACTATAGAATTGTTACAGAAATCAGAAGATAAAGTAACAAATTTACCAAGTAAAACCATACATTAATCGCTCACTCAAGCCAATACGAGGCTAAGCATAGTATCCATGCAAAGCCCCAGCTGATTATTAAGAGAAATGAAATAATTAAATTTGTAACAGCCAAAACTAATTTCTTGTGGTTCTAACTTTTGAAACATTAATCCTAATCAAATTCTTCTAAAAACGACTAGCAATAAACAATATAGCATGAAGCACATCTCAAGCAATGATAAGAATAGATAACATTAAAGCTTTTGACTCAACAGGCTGGCAGTTCCTGGAAGACACCCACCTCACAAGGCTTTTGTGGATTAGATTATGGGATGTATTTCAGTCTTTCATTATTCTTTAGTCGTAAATGGAAATAGACATAGGTTTATGAGAGGGAAGATTCCCTTTAAGCAAGGGGGTCCTCATTTCCACTAGAGTATTTCATAATGCAATGGAGGACTTTCAAGGATGTTGAAGCAATGAAAGCGAAAAACAACTATAGTACCCATCCTAGATGGCAAAAGCAACCTAAATCATATGTCATATGCAGAAAATCTTATTTTTGTTTGAGGGGATGTGCCTCCACTTTCCAGTGCAGAGTGCGGACTCTTTTAAAGCAGTTCACCACCTTCACAAAGTACTGATTTGAAGAGTATCTATTTTGGAGGAATGTTAAGGATTGTAAGAAAACAGACTATTATTGCCACTGCTTTTGAGGAAGTGTCCTTCAGACATTTGTGGTCCACTAGCCACCATCAAGATTACTGCTTCTAGTTACTGGCCCCTTCTTAGCAAAATCATTGTGAAGGCGCTACATTGGTCCAACCATCTCTTATCTTTTAATGGAAGACATCGGCTTCGTAATTCAGTAATCTTTGGTAAATTGAGTTTCTAGTGCTCTATATTTTGAATTCTGGAAGGTATTACTTTAGAAATATATTGAATCTAAAAGCATTTTTTTCTAGGGGCACAATAAGATGGGCAGGACATTTCAGTAGCTTAAAAGCAATGGAAGGATTTTAGCTATACTTACCAGGAAGGAGAGAATAAACTAAGGAGATGCTTAGCTGGAAAAAAGATGCACATGCGGTTAAATTAAGGAGATGCTTAGCTGGAACAAAGCAGCATGTGCTGTGCGAATCAAAAACATCAGACTGGTAAAGAGCACCACCACCACCACAACAACAACATCAGAGCCTTAATCCCAAAATGATTTGGGGTCGGCTGACATGAATCATCCTTTGGAGCCGCCATGGGTGAACGCACACCTCAAAAAGCGAAAATATAGACACAAAAAGGGAAAAACAAAAGGGAAGTGAAGCATAATACAAAAGCCAGGGGAAACTTATAGGTTTTAAAATCGAAGTCTGCATTTCGTTTATAAAAATTTAAAAATTAAAATCGAGAATAAAGATTAAAACGATTTTGAAAATCGAAGCAAAACTTAAGATAAGAAAGAAGACTCTGCTATGCAGGCAGCAGGATGGCTAACTCCTGAATACGGAACGGCGCATATAGCTCTGGGAGGGTAAATGAAATCTTCAAACCCATGTAGGTAATTGGGAGGGAGGATAGCAGATATATGTACTATCTATCTAGCACTGCAGATATCTATGCTAAAAGTAGGAATACAATGTTCTTATCTGTAGAAGTTCTTTCCTATACAGTTTACTATATAGGAGATGATAAAGGATCAATAAAAAAATAACCCAGCACAACACCACAAAGCTCAGTCCCCAAATAATTTAGGTTTTCATCCCCTATAAAATAAAGGAATAGGCGACATGAAATGTTTTCCCGCCAAAATGCACTTCCTTATACAAGGATATTATAAAACTATAAATGCTATTATTAGCTTTGCGATACAAAAATTATGTAAAAAAAAAATCATTTACTTCAAATTCAAAAAAAAATATTTTTTCATTAAAATACACCATTTCGTGAGATTAATCAATTTTCTTGAGTAGTCTTGCAGATTGATTTATTTCTCAGATCAAAATACATCAAGGTGATCTATGAAAATTAATGAAATGTCGATTTAATCTATAAGTAATACAGTAAAACGTAAAAACTCTGTATATACTGGGCATACATTACGCGGGATCTAAACTAGTAATATACCAAACTGAGAAACAATAAACCTTGAAAAGTCAAGCATTTGACAACTACACCCCATTACACCAACCAAGTATTATCATGTTTTGAAACTATGAATCCAAGCCCAGAAGCTACTGAAGCACACATATCAGCTAGAAAAACAAAATGATAAAACATGCCGAAGGAGGCCAAAACAGTGACATTTGAATGTAGTCAAGTTCAGGGGGTTACTTCACAATCTGATGATCACAAGTAATTAAAAGCAAACTTCAATACGGCATTGAGGAAATGAGATCTCGAACCTGAGGTTTTTCCATAGAATATTTCTAACATCCTAAATCATAATGCACAACACAAGCATCTATTGAAGACTTACCAGTACTGGCACTATGTATGATCCTGAAGATTGTATCAATTTCCTGTTACAAGCAGAAAGTAAAATGTTAGCCCAACTATTCAGTATGTAAAGGTGTAAGTAATTTTAATTTATGTTTCAATATGCAAAATAATTTAGGCTTCATAATGAACCAAGCTGAGAAAACAATAAACTGAGAAAACATGTGATTAACAATGTAAGGTAAGAAAAAATATCTTGCCAAAGGTGCCATTATAAAACTCGAATCTGGAGATTTTTCATCAGAGTTACATCAGTAGATTACTCATCCTTTAGAGAAATACAAGAATGCTCCAGGCTATGTGAGTGTGTTCAATTATGACTTAGTACAGGAGGTTGAAAGCATAGAGGGTGGCAGACGTGGGGTTCAAGGGCAAATAGGCATAGTTCCCCTAAGATGGAAACTTATAACTGCAATACTTGATTTTGACAAAAAGAAGACGTAGGTCAGGGCTTAAAATTGTGGGAGCTAACCAGCTACTTGTAGAGATATTTTAGTAGCTTTGGAAGCCAAAGCATCCTGATCCCAAAAGGAATCAAATTATGGATGCATATAGTTTTACACATCATGAATCATGCCTTGCACCACTAAAAGAATAGTAAATCATGGTTTCGTCCGGAGAAACAAAATCACAAATTCTTCCTGAGAAATGATATTATAAGAACTGTAGCTCTGTTCTTGTCGAATGCGGAAAATCCTCACAACTTGTAGAAATTGCTGACAAAGAACGCGAGTAAAAGTAAAAACGAAATAGCACCTTGTTACTAGCATTCGTCTTCGTTCTCCAAGAACAATGCTGTCTAGACTATCATCAAACCCATATATTGTCTCATGCTTAAGCTTTTTTCCTTGCACATGTACACTTGTAGAAGCCACTGAGCAGTCTCTCTGTATACCTATGGGAGCCCCTGAGAATCCTTTATTGACTAACTCACCAATGACATCATTTTGTTTTTCCTTGCAAACAACTTCTGAGTATGGCACCTTATCAGTAGACATGCCAGACACCCTAGAAATCCTCCTACGATCAGATTCTCCAGAACAGTCCACAGAATTGCTAGAAATTTTATCCAAGAATGAAAGACGTGAACCACACTCTGAACCACCATGATTATGAAACTCTAAAGTTGTTGCAACTATCAAAGCGTTTGGTTTTTCCGCAATCTGAATTTGCTGCTTCTTTTTTGATTTCCAACAAAGCAAAGTAGCAAACAAGAGTGCATAATGTCAATTAGGAAAAATGGGTCATTTAAAATTCAAAAGGTATACAATCAATGGACCTAATTATATCACTTAGCGTTGCTTGCTTCAACATTATCAAAAAGCATTACCCCAGTGCTTCAATGGCTACCGCAACTTGCAGGAAAGGGGGAGGGAGTACGCAACATTACCCTTGTGTTAGCAACACAAAGAAGAAGTTTCTGAATAACCCAGGATGAAAATTGCATTGAGAACTACATCGAATGACTAATACTAAATAGTAGAAAAAAGTCCAACCTCCATCTTGATTTATTCCATCATAATCGAGAACCAAAGAGTAATGAGACTTTGGCTCCAATGGGAATGGAAACATTGGTTCAAAAGAAACTGTTGAATTGTCGATCCTTGGCATGCGTACTAAATGATATACTGATGGATTCAAAAGAGCTGAAACAGTTATTGAATGTTCAATAATAGAGCTGAAATGTGTCTTTCAGGGCTTTCATGCATTCAGAATACCTCATGATTACAATTTACAATGTCCAATAGAAGAGCAAGTCATGATTGATATAATCCAGCGTAGCGAAAACATGTTAGCAAGTTATAAATTGGATTCAAGAATACCTCATGATTACAATCCTTATCCTTGTTTTGATCCAAAAACATCCCATTGCATCTGCTTAAATACGGACCGTAAAACGACAAAATGAGAAAAGGAGCTTTTATTTGGAGTAAAATAGAAAGAATGTAAAAGACGCATTTGCTCACATTGGTTGATTAACAGTATTGAGAACAGCAGCAGCAGCCGCAGCCGCTACTGCATCGCCACGGCATTGATTAGAAACTTTAGAATGCAACAATTTGGATCGTAATCGTAACGGAATGCAATCATACTCTTCCGACCAACCAGTATCGCAAAACATCGCCTCTAAATTGGTCGACATCCTGAAAAGTATCAATCATAAATTGAAAGTTAGGGTTTAGGAAAAACAGCAATAATATTGGGGAAAAGGGAAGGGAATACAAAGTAAAGCGAACCTGTTGATAATGGTAAGAGATGACTGATGAGGCACTGAAATGTATGTAGTGGCTGTTGAATGATGAGTATTGCTACACCAATTTACAAACAACTATACTTCGCGCCAATTTACACAATTCAACCCATGCTTTCCCCTCGTCTTTCAGTGTGTCCGTCCGTCCATCTATTCAACAATTACGGTGTGTAAAAAGGGAAGAAAACAAAAAAAAAAAAATATAGGTAGGGGACGGTTTGTTTCATGTACGGGTTTGGAATCAAAAATAATAAAGTTAAAATGTGTAAATTAAAATATTGTAAAATAATAATTTTTTTAATTTTTTTTTTCATATTTTTGTTCATTTTAGTTTGCTATCGTAAGTATCAATCTCATCATACACACACCCCCCCTCATTGGGTATGAGAAACTCATACATTATGGAGCTATGGTATAACCCTTGTATTTGTCAAACAAACACTTAGTATGAGTTTGACTCATTTCATACTCATATTTTATACCTTTTTGTGTGAACTAAGGACCCTCCTTAGAGTGTTTAGTTCACGAGAGATTGAAATCAAGAATCAAATGAGGGTTTTTATATCTAGTATTTGATTCATTTTATACAGATTTTACCATCGTACGTGTGATGTATATGTTACCATTTTTTGATAGATAATGACCATTTTTTTGGGTAATGTTAAATACAGCCTTTAGGAGGGTCTGTATTTAAGCATTTAATATCTTTTAAATGTGATATTAACTTAGGAATTTAAGAGTAGATTTCAAAACATATTCAATAATTAAAGCAAATTTTAATAATATTATCCTAA
>JAYMSF010001835.1:0-11268 GCA_036897335.1 Silene vulgaris
CCTAATTCTTATGTATTCCTAATTTACCTATAGTTGTAATGGGTTGGTCTCACATTGAAGACCATGCCACTATGTTTTCACAATTTACAATATTTACAAATTTTTAAAAATGATTACTATATTTACATATCTTATTGAATGCGACTGTCTTATTAATCGCACTTATCTTGGATCAATAATATATATGTATGCTCTTGTTTGTAGCTCTGGCCGGAAACTATGTCAATTTTGGTGTATTTGAGCTGTATGGAGACAGAGCACTTGCCGATGCGCTTGATACGGCTCTAAAGATGGCGTTGTCAATTCCTTTGACAGACATTTTAGTGTTTCGGAAGGTATGTGTCATAGTTTATCACTTGTTCTAGCCACAAGAAAGCAGCCTTATGCTTAAGAGTTAAGGGAGTGAACAAACTATATAGTGGCGGATCCTGTGCCTGGCATGTTTCTAGGAGTTTCTTTTTAGCTACTGCCCCGGGAATAAACAGGCTTTCGGGGGAGCCTTGGGAACCCGTTGGAGATTACAAAAATTCTTAAGAGAGAATATCCCTGACTCATCATACAAAACATTGCGAGCTGGCAAGGGCACTGTTATCGCTAAAAGCCAGGTCTGATGTGTTTATGGTTCTCTTTGCAGCTGACACGAGCATATTTTGCGTTTCTGGAGGTTTTGTTCAGCAGCCATATTTCGTTTGTGCTGAATCTGGATACAAACACTTTCGTGCGCATTGTTGGATCTCTTGAGTCTGGTCTTAAAGGCTTAGATACAAACATTTCATCACAGGTATGTCACAGCTGTCATCTTAGCTGTCATCTTAGCTGTCATGTGTACTACTACTATGCTTTTGTTCCGGCTTATTGCGGAGCCTGTAGCCAATTAAGGCCTTAGCCCTTAGGTCATTATTAAGTCGATGTCAATTTAAGAATACTGTTTTTGTTCTTAGTTTGCTTGTTAATATTTGAAAATGTTTTCAGTGTGCATCCGCAATTGACAATCTGGGGACATTCTATTTCAACAACATTACTATGGGGGAGGCGCCTTCTCTACCAGCTGCAGTTAATTTGTCACGGCATATTGCAGAGTGTCTGACATTATTCCCCGAGGTAAGTACTTTTCACTTTTCAGCTTCGAAGTAGACCCTCGGGAAACATATACGCAGATACTTTGTGTGTTATCCATAATATTATCATTTGTCCATTTTATACCAAAGTTTAAGTGGAAAGAAAATTACTACTCAATTGAAGATGAAGAGAGATCAAGAATGAGCTATTGTGAATGTTTATAATTGCAGTCCAAGCGTGTTTATGCTCATACTTTTCTGTTTCAGTGTAGTCATGGCCTCATGGGTTTCATTTTCTATTGGTCGACAGATCCTGAAGACCTTATTTGAACTTTGCTTGTTCTATGATTGTTCTGACCAGCGGAGGCTAAGTAGGCCAATCCTGAGTTTGATACTGTCCAGAGAAGAGGTATCCACTGCATACATCATTTCCCATGTTTGCTTCTGTCTTTGGCTTCTTTCTATCTCATTTTACGAATTTTTTCTTTCTTTTGTGAAGTTGCGGGCCTTCGATGCAGTTTTTGGCGCAATTTTCATCTTGGGTCATTGGGAAACAGCCTCTTTGTGTTGCTAACACAAGGGTAAGGCTGCGTACATCCGACCCCTCCTTACCCCGCAATTTGCGGGAGCCATTGAGGCACTGGGGTAATGTTGTTGTTGTACTCTATTATTAACAAGAAGACTATATGATAATACCCCCCTCTATCCCGGATTCCCGGTCAGTCATGTGTTTTCTATTTCGTTTGGCACAAATACCTAGCCCGGTCCTCATTTAGTGTCGTGTCAGTGCCGCTCCACCTAGCCCGGCCCAGCCCAACGCACACCTCTAATCCTATCCATATTGTGACAATAATTCTCCAATAATATTTTTTCTAACCAATTGTCCAACTTTCTCTTCTAGATAAACTTTCGATTGGATCATGAATCATAATTCCAACATCTAGAAGCTTCTTCACAACCACCATCTCATTTCCCTTTCATGAATCCTCCCTTGTTTCAAAGCTAAGTTAATTAAAAAAAATCTTCTTTTTTCTTTCCACTAAAATAAATAATTAATACTTACCTAACCCGCAATTTTAATCTTTATACAATTAAAAAAATATTTTTATAAGTCGATATTAGGTAGAATGTCGAAAAATATAAAAAAGAGAAAGTCGATAACATCGTCAAACAATACACTTTCCTTATCCTAATAATACTAGTTTAGAACCCGTGCAAATTGCACGGGCATATATAGATATCATCCATAAATGCATTTGCATTGTACTACATGGCATAGAAAATATGTATTCAAAAAACAACATAATTGAAGATGCATCATAAAAGATTAATTATATAAGTTGTTTCTTCAACATTCAATCGATTTGGCTAGGAATTCTATTATGTACTCTGTATATACAAATTGTCAGAATAAAATTACCACACTAAAAAATTCATTTTTAAAGTCCATTATACATCTACATTAACCATGAATTCGCAAAGATTAACCCCAGTATACCCATTGGCCATCCAATAGTCACTTCTCTTAGTTTGTCCCAAATGTCGAAGCTTTTGGATTGAATTATTAATGTCTTGGAGGACTTAATTTGGTTTTAATAACTGGAATACTCCATACTTATGACCTCTCTGGCTCTCTTTATCAATTCATAATTTGTTGTAACGAATGTAGAGTCTCGGATAATAACATACCCCCGCCCAACATTCAAATTTATAAACAGGCAATATTTTACACTTTGGAACATCTCGTCTTCAATTTGTATCAAAGAAACCATAAATAGAGGATTTCACATATGTATAAATCTGTCCAATAAAGATTAATTAGCTATTTATTCGAATTTTGTAGAAAATATTAACAAAAAAACGTAATTATTGTGGGGGATGATCTCATTATTTATAAAGGCAACTTATGGCATTGTATGGCCATTTTTTTTTTATAAAAATGAACCGTTTTATGGCGTGAGACGATCCCTGTTCTTTTTGATTTAATTTCAGCTCATTTCAGTTCAGTTCAGCTTTATTCAGTTCGGTTCAACTTTATTCAGTTCAGTTTAGCTCTTCTCTTCACGAATTAACTCTTAATTTAGTTCAGTTCAATTCAGTTCCAATAAATTTAATTCAGTTCAGCTCAATTTAGCTCCAATAAATTTAATTCAGTTCAGTTCAATTTAGCTCCAATAAATTTAATTCAGTTCAGTTCAATTCAGACAGTTTCAGGCCAAAAAAACAGAGGCTAATTTATTTAAAAATTACGAAGTAGAATTATTCAACACAAAAAATGACTAACTCCTTACTACTCATAAATATGCAGACAATTATAAATTCAAAACAAATAAATAAGGAAATGTACACAATAACATTGTATCGTAAATTCAATATCACCAACTAATCATCTAGAAAAATTGGATGGACAGAAAATTGACTTATTTTCTTTTTTTAACCTAGTGATTTCTCTAGTGAGGTAGTAGGCTATCAAGTAGACGGACTTTCGAGGAATTATTTCCAATACGACATCCAGAAAATTAGCATCAATGGTATTCTCTCATTTATAAATTATGTATAAATCAAATTAAACAATTGCACCCTCTTGATTTGAATTATTTTGTTCTTAAAAAATTGATGGGTATCTTCTAAAAAATGTAATGTCATAATGGATAATCAGTGAGAAGCCTTCGTATGAATTATTATCTACTATTATTCATTACACTGATTATATTTGATTTTATATCCCATTATTATTTGATTGCCGTATTGGGTTGGATGTTGTGTGGAAAGTGATTGTTGGTAGTAAAAAAAGATTTTATTTTATTTACTCACAATACATACGAAGTAGATAATAGAATGTGTGGTGAGCGGGAAAATTGTAGAATAAAGAGCTCTATGACTCTCACGTCTCATAGTGGTTCTTCTATTATCATGACTGACACGGTGACACCACTCAAGTAGGCTACCTGACCGCTTCAGATAAGCTAAGTGTGATCATTAGATGATTTGTGTATATAACCCGTTGTATTCACATGAACATAAAAAGGCATGAAAATTAATAAGGAATATATCACAATATTGGAACTTTGCTCAATATTTTCCCTGTAAACTCCATTATTATTAAAAAAAACAAATTAAACAAAGCCAAAGAAAAGTTGGAGGATCTAAAAAAAACTATTTGAGAACTTAAAGTGGTCATTTTAAGCACGGTACAATATGAGTCAATTAGATCACGGAATAAATAAAAATGACGTACTTCCTTCGTCTCAATGATTTGTGTGCTTTTGATTAAAATTCTCCTCACAAACTAAAGATAAAAAATTTGGAGGAAGAAGAATGAGGAAATATATATTAGAATATGTCTATATTCATTATCGTATATTTTGCATATGTTGTATTACCTTAATTTGTATATTTTGCATATATTGTATTACCTTAATTTAGAGATTATGTTAATATAAACATATTCTAATAATATATTATGAAAGACCGCGTATTTTGGCAGTAGTTTATGTTGTGACTTGCCAAATTGTGAGTTCAATAGAATCTTTTTATTTTCTTTCCTATTTTGGTCAATTGCATGAAGTTGGCGGGAAAACAATTGATGTGGGTAGGACACGTGGACAGCGGTTCCTGTATTATACTTATATATAGATATATAGATTGGAAATGATTCCTTAAAAAAAAAAAATATTGGAAAGGAAGGAATAAAAGATTACGTGAGTGCTTAGGTAATTATTAAGTCGGCCAATAAACATTATAAATACAACTCATAATCTTAGGGTTTCTTCATCTCACAATCTCGTAAATCAATTACGAAATCCCCAATTCAATCTTCAGCATCTCAATCCTTCTTCCAAACATCGATCAATCTCTTCTCAAGGTAATTTTCTCTTCTAATCCTCCTGCAATTTCTGCTTTGATCAGCTTCATGTTCTTAATTCTAATTCGATTATTGTTTATGAATTTGAATTTAGGATCGTAGTATTAATTAGTTAGGGTTTGTACGCTGTTATTGTTTTCCCCGATTAAAGTTCAAATTTGTTGTGTTTTACCTAATTAATTGAATAGAGATTGATTTTACGATGACGAATTATCCCTCCTGTTGTCGATCTGCGGTTGTTGTGTCTAAATTTGTAGCTATTGATTCAATTCTCGATCAATTATTGCCATCAATTTTAAGCTTAATGATTATTGATTGATTATTATCTTGTGTTTTACCTAATTAATTAACTAGAGATTGATTCTACGGCTTTTGTTTCTCAATTTGTAGCTAACGTTGAATTTTTGATCAATTATTAAATTTGAGTTTTGATATAATATTTAATTTGTTTTTATTGATTATCAACTGATTAAGCAATTGTATGAACAACTAATTGAGTTGTGCAATTGTGATATTACGAGCTATTGAAAGTAAGAAATTGTAATCGTATTTTCGATTTTCGCCTCAAAATTGTGTTTGAGCCATGTCTTGACAGTTAGTCATAGACTCATAGTGATTATGCTTCTTCGTTTAAGATGGTCTGTGTGTTTGGAGGTCTCAATTTTGGTTTTGATTATGTGTAGATGCAAATCTTTGTGAAAACCCTTACTGGCAAGACCATTACTCTCGAGGTTGAGAGTTCCGACACCATTGATAATGTCAAAACCAAGATTCAGGATAAGGAGGGTATTCCTCCAGACCAGCAAAGGCTGATCTTTGCTGGTAAGCAACTTGAGGATGGCCGAACCCTCGCTGATTACAACATTCAGAAGGAATCTACCCTTCATCTTGTGCTTCGTTTGAGGGGAGGCATGCAGATTTTCGTGAAAACCTTGACGGGAAAGACCATTACCCTTGAGGTTGAGAGCTCTGACACGATTGATAATGTGAAAACTAAGATTCAGGACAAGGAGGGTATCCCTCCAGACCAACAAAGGCTTATCTTTGCTGGTAAGCAGTTGGAGGACGGCCGTACTTTGGCAGACTATAACATCCAGAAGGAGTCTACCCTTCACCTGGTGCTCCGTCTGAGAGGAGGAATGCAGGTTTTCGTTAAGACACTGACCGGCAAAACCATCACCCTTGAAGTTGAGAGCTCGGACACCATTGACAATGTCAAGACAAAGATCCAAGATAAGGAGGGTATCCCCCCAGATCAGCAAAGGCTGATCTTCGCAGGAAAGCAACTGGAGGATGGGCGTACCCTGGCTGACTATAACATTCAGAAGGAGTCCACCCTTCATTTGGTGCTCCGTTTGAGGGGAGGGATGCAAATTTTCGTGAAAACCCTTACCGGAAAGACTATCACCCTTGAAGTGGAGAGCTCTGATACTATCGACAATGTTAAGACAAAGATACAGGATAAGGAAGGGATCCCACCAGATCAGCAGAGGTTGATCTTTGCAGGGAAGCAGTTGGAGGATGGGCGCACCTTGGCTGACTACAATATTCAAAAGGAATCGACCCTCCACCTTGTCCTTCGTCTCCGCGGTGGTTTCTGAGCTTCTACTGTTAGTACTTGACCACTTTGTCTGTTATTAGACCGTTGTCTTAGTTGGTTTTCGTGGTTTGCTCTTTATTCGCTGTCTAGACTATTTCCCTTGTTATGTGGACAACTACTACTCTTGCTCAAGTCATGAACAAGCTATGATGAACTTGTTTTAAGTTCACTTCATGAATAAAGACTCATTTGTGTCTATTATGTTTGGTACTAGTATATGAACATCACTATTCACTACTGTATCTTTCATCATAAAAATCCGTTTACTCGATTGAGGCAAAACCCCGTGTTTTATTTACTGTTAAAAAAGTTCACTTGTAACTTTTGTTTAGTAGGGATCTTAGTTTTGGAATCGTCCTGTTTTCGTTAACCATATTTGTCATCGGCGACCCCTTAATTTACCCAAGAAAATTTCACACTGATATGGTCTTTTTGACACTGTAACCTCAAATGGCCTTCCCTAACGTAGAACGACACCTAAAATTTTGATCAATTGTTCTGGATTAGTGTTTGCGAAGCCGCTATAAAGTTGACCTGAGCTTGCATGTTTAACTTATTTGACGGGTTTACCATGGGCGTTTATAAAGATGTTTGTAATCCGACTGGTCCAACGTCTCCAACTTAACAAGTGATTCTTGACCTTCTAGAGAGATTTTAACGTAGATTGTTATCTCCATCTCCATGTTTACCTGAAGCCAAAGACTTGTAAGATGATCACCATACAATTCCTTTCTCTACAAACTCATAACAATCTTAAAAAGGGTTAGGCCATGAATGTTATGGTCGATGAGATCATGGCAAATGCATACCTACACCTTCCGATAGAGATTGTAGAAAACGAAAATATGTAGACTTACCAGAATACATTATATGTAATTACTGTGGTAAGACAAGACATGACACAATTGCGAAAAACGTCGGAAAGAGATTTTCGGAGAATTTGGTTTAGAGATTCTAGAATCCCGAAACCGTGTATACACTTCATTTGAGCCGTTTGGGAGGTCGTACCTAATCACGTTTCTTTTTCGCCTGGTCATTGCAGAAGTCGGTGTATTCGATTCAACACCAAATAACGAGTATAAATCCATTTTTCACAATTATTCGAGGTTCGAGTAATGTTGTTTTATCGTATACCGGAATCCCCAAATGTCCTCCATGCTACTAAAAAATTTGGGTGGCCGCTTTGTCTGATCCAAAACCTTCCGTGTGATTTCTGGAGAGTTTGGTTTTGAGACTATGGAATCCCGAAAACCGTGTAACACTTCAATTTGACCCGTTCGAGATGTTGTATCGGACCACGTTTCTGTTCCTCCTAGTTTTCTACCACTTGTTCGAGGTCGTTTAAGGAGTTACCTTATTCAATTTCAACTCCAAATAACAAGTATCAATCTTTTTTTATGATGGCGAGGTTCGAATTAAGATTCATTTATCGCTTACCGACACCCTCAAATGTCCTCCGTTGCTTCTCAAAATTTGTAAGCCACTTCATCTTACCAGAAGAACCTTTTGTGTGATTTCGGGAGAATTTTATTTCGGGACCCTGGACTCTTAAAAAGTCATGTGTACACTTCAATTTGAACTGTTCAGGATGTCGTATAGGACCACGTTTCTATTGCTCCTTGTTTTATACCACGTACCCGATGACGTTTTAGGAGTTGCCTTATTTGATTTCACCTAAAAGTAACAAGTACTCATCCATTTTTCACGATTATCAGAGTCGACTAATGCTGGTTTATCGCATACCTGTACCCTCAAATTTCCCATGTTGCTCCTCAAATTTTGTGTGGCAGCTTTATCTTACCCAAGGAACCTTTTCTGTGATTCCTGGAGAATTGAGAATTTGGTTCGAAGACCCTAGAATCCCGAAAACTTTGTATTACACTTCATTTGAACATTTCGGGAGGTAGTACTGGACCGCGTTTCTTTCCCTCTTAGTTTCCTACCACGTGTTAGAAGTCGTTTCAAGAGTTACAATACCCGAATTCAACCCCAAATTATTATTGTTATTATTATTGTTATTGTTATTGTTATTGTTATTGTTATTGTTATTGTTATTGTTATTTTTATTGTTATTGTTATTGTTATTGTTATTGTTATTGTTATTGAATGAGACCGTCTAATGTCGAGTAGCTCGCGAGCTGTCTCATCTCATTAACACCCCTAATCCAGCACAAATTATAGAATGAGACCGTCTATGTTACAAATATATGTCATGTTTCTTTTCTTTATTGGGTTTTGGTAGCCCTCAACATATAACGCTTCAGTAATTCATTACCTATAGACTTCTGTTTCGATTTAAATTGTCAAGTTTGTAAAATTAACGGAATTTCCTCCATGGCTGTTGATGATCTTCCTCCTAACTTTCCAAGCTTCTTCAAGATAATTCTTGAGCCTCGACACGACCTTCGTAAATTGGTACTATTCTTACATTTTTTTTTCCCTTTCCGTTTTCGTTGCAGTTAATGACAAATTTGTCAAAATATGATGTCTTTTCATTGTCATTCTTCGGTTTTGTTACCATTGTGCAATCTTTTAGTTGAAATAGTCGATTTTTCAAGATTACCGGGGAATATATTTCATTACTAGTTCGCTGCCCTAAAATCTTCGATTTGGGACTAAAATTGTATCAGGCAATTCCGAAGAAGTTTATGACAGAATATGGGAGTGATCTTTCGAACGTTGTAAGCGTCAAAATTCCGACTGGTAAGACATGGGAAGTCGAGTTGCTGAAAGAAAATGGCAGGGCTTGGTTTACTGATGGTTGGCCTGAAATTGTGAACTTCTGTTCAATATGTCATGGTCATTTCTTGATGTTTACTTATGAAGGAAAATCTCAGTTCAATGTGTATATTTTCGACATGACTGCCTGCGAGATTGAGTACCCTCTTGATCATCATGAAACCAGGGAAGTCCGGAAGAAATTGAGTAAAAATAGGACCAAGATAGACTCTACTGCGCCTGTTTCTTCATCAAACGGTGCATTTTTTTCCTTTCTTCTTATGTATTCTGTCATGTGTTCGACTGGTCACGCATTTAAGTCGGAATGGCCAAGTCCGACATTTGACACGGTCATTTCAGAAACACTGGTTGTTTATCAGTATTTTTTGTCATTGTTGGATGAATGATGAATCAAATGGGTAAAGTTTTATCTTTGGTGCAGAAAAAGGGATGGGTGTTTTGGTGAGACAGTACAGGAGGGATTTCGGTACTCTCACTCAAATACATACCAAGATGATTAATTCCTATCAATTTGAGATTCCGTCTTTCACAGTCGTAATGCGACCCTCTTATGTGTCGTTTAAATATTGTATGGTAAGGACTCAACTTATATCTTGGCTTGAATGCATGCTTGACATACTCAACTTATATATATCTTGTTTAATTTGAATTGATTTGGTGCGACAGAATGTACCGTTAACATTTGGTGGCGAGCAAACAAGTATTAAACCAGGAAATTACACACTCGTGGATGCAAGTGGCGGTACATGGCCGGTGAGATGTATTGGCAGCACACTGAAGTATAAGAAGTTCTACAAGGGATGGAAAGAGTTTGCAGTGGACAACAATTTACGAGTTGGTGATATCTGTGTTTTTGAGTTGATTAAGGTCACAAAACGTGTGATAAAAGTCGAAGTAATCCACTGCTCATCTGATGCTGCTGTCGCTAGTCCGAGTAATTCCACAACATCCACAGATGCGACAGAAGATTGATGTTGTTCCGTCACTTTGTTCAGGAAACAGGCAATGTAACTATGTCTATGGCAAACAAAGTTTATAGGATGTCTACTGTTTTGGTTTGTAAGCAGTTGAACAGTTTTTAACTTGTACTAAAAATTGAAGCACTCTATTATTAACAAGAAGACTATATGATAATACTCCCTCTATCCCGATCGGTCATGTGTTTACTATTTCGTTTGTACCAAGAAAAGGGGAGAAGACAATTGTGGTGATTGTTAATGGACGATGAGTGGACCATGATACTTGCATACAATCAAATTACACATAAAAACCTTCCTAATATAGAAAGTAAACAAATGAATGAGACATCACGAGTAAAAATCCCCAATGAATTGAAAGGTCATGACTCACGACTTGACCTCCAACCACCAAAAAAGAAAAACTCAATCCTATCTAGAGGTGTGTGCAATGTGGCGGACCCGTACGTCCCAGCTATGTGGGTCGAAAAATGATGGCCCGGTCAGCACACGGCACAACTCGGCTCAGCCAAGTCATCCCCTAGTGCCATGACTTTCTCGGTTCGGCCCGGCCTGGTCCAAACACAATAAAAAATACTAAGTATATAAAGACGCCCAGCCCGGCACTAGCTTGATACTGGGTGGATCGGTTTAGTGCCAGGCAAACTTGGCCAACACTGGCCTCGCCCAGTCCGGTGCTCATTTAGTATCGTGTCAGTGCGGACAGTGCCACTCCACCCAGCCCGACCCGGCCTGGCCTGGCCTAGCGCACACCTCTAATCCTATCCATATTGTGACAAATGAATGAGACATCATTGAGTGGACCATGATGCTTGCGTACGATCAAATTACACATAAAAACCTTCCTAATATAGAAAGTAAACAAATGAATGAGACATCATTGAGTAAATTAAACCAGCATTAGAGGTCACGACTCACGACTTGACCTCAAACCACCAGAAAAGGAAAACTCAATCCTATCTAGAGGTGTGCAGTGCGGCGAGCCTGTACGTCCCAGGTATGTGGGTCGAACAATGGTGGCCTAGTCAG
>JAYMSF010001836.1:0-11268 GCA_036897335.1 Silene vulgaris
ACTCCTCGGACAACGATGTCCCTCTCAACCCCTATCCCAACAACCCCTCCCCACCCCCACCCCAACAAAAATCCCCAAAATGCCCCTCAAATTTCCCCTACATTCCCAAAATACCCCTCAACTTCAGCAACACACCCTTCACCCTATCCTCCTCTTCTTGCTCAAGACTCTCCTTCTTAAAACCATGTCCAAATCCAACCCTTTCGCTTCCAAATTGTTCGCTTTGTCCATGGGAATGCTCATTGGTTAAACACCCGTTTCGACTCGTCGAAACCGTTTGCTTGGGGACAAGTAAAGGAATTTCTGAACAAGGTTGTCAGAGTGATGTGCTTGGATACTTAAACAATGTCCTTAAACTCGGGTTTAATGTCGAGTTTGATCCTAATGGTGACGACTATTTTTCGCTTTGTCGGAAATGTAAGTTGGTTGATGGCGGTGTTTGCGGGTTTAACTCGTCTGAACCTGAAAAATCTTTTTTATGTTCGCATTATGTTTCAATCCCGTCATCCACATCGTCGATAGAATGGATTCGGCACCATAAAGAGCGACTTAAACTCGTCTCAATAGGATTAGTTATGGTATGTTTATTATCGTTGCTTGTATTGACCTACATTGCTGTACAAAGCAGACGGATACGAAGATCAGCAGCAGCGAATTTAGAAGATCCAACGACGACGTTTTTGTATCGACATCGTTGCGCTGCTTTACTACCGCCGGTTTTTACCTACGATGAGCTGGAAGCGTCGACAAACCGGTTTGATCCGAAAAGGAAAATTGGGGATGGAGGGTTTGGTTCGGTTTTTTTAGGGAAATTAGTTGATGGGCGGGTTGTCGCGGTTAAATACCTCCATCGTAACCATCAGACTGCGGTCGGGGTTGGGGGGATTACGGTTTCTTCGAAATCGTTTTGTAATGAGATATTGATTCTTTCGTCGATTGAGCATCCGAATTTGGTGAAATTACATGGGTATTGTAGTGACCCGAGAGGGTTACTCTTGGTGTATGATTACATCCCAAATGGTACATTAGCGGATCATTTACACGGTCCGAAAAGGAAGGATTCGGGTTCTTTAGGGTGGCAAACACGGGTTGATATTGCATTACAGGTTGCAATTGCGGTCGAGTATTTACATTTTACGGTTGAGCCGCCTGTGGTTCATAGGGATATTACTACGTGTAATATTTTTGTGGATGAGAGTATGAGGGTTCGGGTTGGGGATTTCGGGTTGTCGAGATTGTTGGTTTATTCTGAGTATAGGAATTCGTCTGGGGAGTTGTCTGGTTCGTCTTCTGGTTGTATATGGACCGGTCCTCAGGGTACTCCGGGGTACTTAGACCCGGATTATCATAAGTCGTTTCGGTTGACTGAAAAGAGTGATGTCTATAGCTTCGGGGTTGTTTTGTTAGAGTTGATAACCGGGTTGAAAGCGGTTGATCAAACGAGGGAGAAAAGAGAGATGGCATTGGTTGATATGGTTGTGGCTAAGATACAGTTGGGGTTGTTGGATGAGGTTGTGGACCCGGCATTGGCAGCTGAGGGGACAGTAGTCGAGGAAAGTGTAGCCGCGGTTGCTGAATTGGCGTTCCAGTGCTTGGCAGCGGATAAAGACGACAGGCCGGACGCTAAGGAGGTGGTGGCGGAGTTGAGACGGGTTTGGAATCGGACACGTGGGGTCCGAGGGTCCAATGCCAATGTGGTCGTGGTCCCGGCTGGGGACGAGACAATAACATGAGTTTTATGTATACTAGACTACTAGTCAAGATGGCTAAAGGAGCATTAGATCTTGCTTAAGACCGTCTTTAAGACCTCTTACACCCGCTTTTTATTTTCACCTCTATTTTACATCGTAAGTTAAGACATTCTTAAGTTAAGTTTTAACTTAAGACCTTTCACACCCGCCTTTTATTTTCACCTCCATTTAAAGGGATGTGTGAGCCATTGTAAGTTAAGACGGTCTTAAACAAGAAAAAGCGCTATAAAGCAAATGTTTAGAGATGTGGATTGTGGGGATATGTATGCTTTGTTAGTCAATATTTGTACAATGTTAATGTTTGGTTGGTGGGGTTGAAAGGGTTAATCATGAAATGTTTTGAAACTACTCTATATGATAGGGATATAATCCCAAAAGATGGATCATTGAACTATTGAAGATATTTGATGCCCACTTTGTGTTGTAATTTGTACATTTAATTATGATCATTATTGTCTCATTGGTATTACATTGTTAGATTGGCCATTTGAGTAAGTTTTAGAAGAGCTTTCTCATGCAATTATGTATGAGGATGAATTTAATGATGGCAATATTTTGAGAAAGAAGAAATTTGTGCATGCATGCTTGGTTCTTCTGCATCATGGGTCCATTATTGACTATTGAGAATACGAAGAAAAAGATGCTTAAATTCCTTAAATTCATATATGATTCCAAGTTTCCATCCTTCCTCCATTTCTTTTCAAGGATTCAGATTTTGTTGCGAGGCGATCTAATGACAACTGTTGAATGAGATAGAGAAATTGTAACGATTTAATATTAGAGGAATTGAAGGAAATGGAGTACAAAAAAGAAAAAAAAATCTATTTCCGGAATGTCGATGATCTTGATAATTGTAATTTAGTTTAGATTATTAAGCTCTAAAGTCAAATGAAAACCATTGAAATGGGACAAAAGAGTACTATATTATGAATTTATGATGTGTGTATACATGGGATTGGATCTTTGATCTTAACCAATACAATCCTGTAACATGATCATGTGATGGCCCTCTATAAATGTAATTGAAGAAAACATGTGTAGATTGTTATATAAACTGATGGTCAACAAGTCCAACAAATTGGTTAACTAATTGAAATTCTCAAAATAATTACGTCGTCTCGAGTCTGGACAGCCACTGCTAACAAAACAACTGTCCTATGAAGCTTCAGGTAGCTGAACAAGTACTTGATTTAATTGAGGAATTCTCAAGAGAAATAGTCTTCTCGGCTGCAGTTGCATTACGTCGTCTCTTGAGTCTCGACCACTGCTAATAAAACAGCTGTCGTATGAAGCTTCACGTAGCTGAACAAGCACTTTCAAATCATCAAACTCTCTGAGTCTCACCCATATGTTGTTTATGTTTAAAAAACGAGTCATCATTTGACGCTGATCTAAAATCAAACGTAAACAAATGGACGACAGAGTATCAATTGAGCGCCAACGCTAGTATTTGAGTGAACTTCTGAAATCTAAGAAACTATACTACCGCCAAATTATGACAAAACTCTCACAGCAACTTCAATGGCCGATAAAATTTACTCTGTATTAGCTTGCGAGCAAGAATGTCCAATGGGGACATTTTACTTGGAATAAGCTTGACGCCTTGACCTTCTCCGACCAACGGACATTTAGCCTACCATTAAAGTTGTTCTTGAGAGACACAAAGACGCATGTAAGGAAAAGGGACATACAACGGATCCCCACTGCATTAGCTTCAGCTTCTTCTCAATCATTTGCCTCACACTGTACTGCGAAATAGTTCAGCAATTCAGCAATGAATAGAGGAAGATAGTTAATTGGGAACTTTCAAGGTTTGAAACCGAATGAGAAAAAAAGAGGCGCCAAATTCTAACCTGATCCTCAAACCTAAAGTTGTTAGATGCAGAGAGCTTTGCAGTACTTGCTACGGCCCATTATATAGATCCATCAAGCAGCCACTCAATAAACCAAATGGCCTACAAACACATCCGGAAAACTCTGAAAATTAGATTCTGTACATATTTTGATGAACACAGAAATACAAAAAAGATTGTCATCCCGTATTATGCACCACATTCCATTATGATGATAATAATAATAAATACGGAATATACTATCCCATGCATCAGTCTAACAGAAAACCAATTGATACAGGACTACCAAAATAACAGGGCCCTTTCAAAAAATAGCTATTACAAAACAAATGCTTATGCGTGTCAGCAATTCTCAACATATTTGCCATATGAGACCTCTAGCAGAAACATCAGATAATTTATTTTAGAAGAATGTCAGCACAGGTATATTTCAGTGGTATTTATTCGCTAAAGGTTGTGGTGTAACTAACAATTAAGCTCACTTTTTTTTCTTTTGCATTGTTCATTTCATATGGGATCTGAGCCACGTTGAATCACATGGGCAAAGAGATATACCTCGTAAGCTTTAAATTGCAGCAGTTCTAGGCTTTGGACTCAAAACCTCTCAATCTGATATATCCAATAGCAACCAGCCAAATGCTCGATTACTATTAAGGTATCTTTAATAGCGGGTCAAACTAATTAAGATATAGATCACTTTTTAACAAGAGAGAGGTGTATGGAAAATAGCTTAGATTGATAACCACATACAAAAAGATTTTAAAAATCCCCTGTAACAAACGAGAATTTAATGGACCCAAGTAATTACAGTTCAAAGGAGTCAAAAGAAGAACATGCAAAATATCTAATTAGCATATATGATAAGTTGAACTGACCAAAACATATGTCAATATCACTCCTAATTTATAGGGAATATTACCTTGTCGCCAGCATAGGCAGCACAGAAGCAACGAATAGCACATCCTTAGCGATATGAAGTTACTCCCATGAGAATTTGATTGCTCATCAACGATTACTCTCGGCTTTCACATTGTCATTAAGGCCTCTCTCAGTTGATCCAAAATCTCCTTCATCAAAGCTATTATCGAGAAAATAGGAAGCTATTTCTTGATCTACAGTTAACCCCCTACTCCTCATCTCATTGAAGACTTCACGTGCTTCTGTATACTTTTTTCTTTTCCAAAGCCCCTTGATAAAAGCTGAATAAGAGCTCAAGGAAAGATCATAACCTTTTGCTACCATTTCTTTATACAAGTACCATGCTTCTTTTAAATTCCTTGCTTTACTATGCCCCGTAATTAGTATATTATACGTGTTGCTATCTGGCATCAAATTATGAGCACGCATCTCTTTGTAAAGTTGAGTTGTGACTCGCAAGTTGCTTCTAATGCTGTACTGCTTCATAAGTGCATTATAAGTTGCAGAATTTGGCATTATACCCTTCTCTAACATCCATCTGAGAAGCCTTTCACCATCTTCCAGCATTCCCGAGATACAGAAGCCATTCATCAACACATTAAAAGTAACCACAGTCGGAACCAGTCCTCGATCCAACATTCTTTTCAGGAGTTCATGGGCCTTGGCAATTTCTCCCGACTTGCAATAAGCATCCATCAAAGTGGTGTATGTAATGGTATCAGGACCTAAATTACCCACTTCCATGTCCTCCATTAGCTTTACAGCTTGCTCTATGTTTCCGGCTTTACAAAGACCATTAACTAGTACATTGTACGTGCACAAATTTAGTTCTAGACCTTTTGCAGACATTTCATGCAAAAGTTCATTTGCAGTCTCGACCTCCCCTTGTTTACAGAGACCATCAGCAAGCGCAGTATACGTGACAACATTAGGGGTCAACCCATGGTCTACCATTTGATTGTGCCAACGGAAGGCTTCTTTCATCTTTCCAGCCTTGCAATACCCATCTATAAGGGCTGTATAAGTAATTACATCTGGTGCTAATCCTCTGCTAAGCATTTTGTGGAAGAGCTTATCTGCTTCTAGCAAGTTTCCACTTCGACAAAGCCCACATACAAGAGCGGTATATGTGATAAGATCAGGAAATATTTTAGCTTTTTGCATCTCTTCAAAGAGCTTGATTGCGGCACCAATGCTACCAGATTTACAGAAACCATCAATGACAGTTGTGTATACTACAGCATCTGGAGGTATTTTAAGGCTAATCATTTCCCTCAGTACTCTTTGGGCATCAGATACTTTTCCTAACTTGCACATTAGAAGAATGATGCTGTTAAACGTAAACGCATTGGGTACCAAACCCTTCAACCGCATTTCATTGACGAGCCTTAAAGCCTTTTCTAGTTCACCGGCAACACAGTACCCGTGAATAACATTGCTATAGCTTACGACATCAGGCATCTGGCCTCTTAACTCCATTTGTAATAGTAGATGATGAGCTTCTTTAAATTTTCGTAATTGACAGAAAATGTGGATAACTGTGTTATAAGATCCAGCACCCCAATTAACCCCAGCTGCAAGAAATTCCTGGAAAACCTTAACTGTTTGCCTATTCTTGTCTGAATCACTAGAAATACTAGAAAGAAGCAAGTTGCAGGAGTCAACAGAGATCACTAAACCATAATTCACCATCTTCTCGAAAAAAGCCCTGGCCTCTGTAAACAAACCAACCTCAACAAGAACCTCAAAAAATAGATAGAAAACACGGGGGTCTGAACCCCAATACTTGTAAGTGTAGATCAATCTTTCAACAAAACAAGAGAAAGAATGATTGTAATCTAGATTTGGTTTAGACCAAAAATCATATATGAGACTGTAAGCTGTCTTTATATCTTCTGAAGCTATGGAGACATGAATGATGATGCTCCGAACTTCCAGTGATGGCTCTCTGAAAAAACAAGCCCACTCGTAGAAGTCCAACACCAGTTGGTAATCGTTCTTGATTTTCATTAAAACCCAAATGAGATGATCAGACCTGAAATTTGACTCAAAGGGCTTTAGAACATGCCTTAGTGGCTCAGTTCGACGTTGCTTTATTGTGCCAAAAATGTGCTGGACAAATTCTGAGTCCCTAACATTAGGTTTTCTTGGCGAGTAACTTGGGAATGGTCTACTACAAGTTGAGTAAAAAGAGCAAAACTTTTCTCCCAAATATCTATTCTCGTTGAATATCCACATTTTCTGAGCCATGTGAGGACTTCGACATACAAGTTGATAACAGCCACTGGACAAGGAGAAGGCACATCTCCTCATTTCTATGAGAGAGACCCATGGAAGACGATACATAGAAACTCTGATTAATGAAGTGACAACTCCAAGCCATCTAGGCTCACGGAGATAGAATGGTAGCCATCACCGAATTGCCTGCAAATCATTTTGATAAGCAAACGGCAAGCATAGACAAAAGAAACCAATCATCTAATTATCTGAAAGGTAACCTAAACCAAAAACAAATCACATTGCTATCTTAAAGCTACTGAAACGTCAGAGTGTCTTCCCTAGATTAAAAATCATCTTGCAAACTAGATTATGTAGTCTGCAATCTGCACAAAATTAAACCTGATTCACTCGTGCTCTCATTTGTCCCCATAAGTATAAATTTTTTTAGCACATATATCATAATTAAGGCTGATTTATCCATCCCATTACTGCACAAAGCGCGTCGAGCATTCCTAGTTTTAGACAATGCGAGGCCCACCTAGGTCACGATGGCCCCTAGCACTGAGGCGTAACTGCAAAAGGCCAGAAACGAAGGCGCACACATCATGCACATGACACACCCCAACAATACTTTTTTCCTGATGTCAACAAGCGCTAATCTGTATGATACAACCCATACGGGTGATAGGGACACAATGTGCCTCCTTTTTATGAGTCGTCTGACTTTGCTTCACACCTCACTACCTCAGTGAGCCTCACACCTTTAATCCATATTTCCATCCCTTTTCCTCACCTCACACCCCAACAATAGCATCCAAGCTACTTTTTCCATTCACAACCACTACTATTAATACTACTACTAATACTACTACTACCGCCACCACAACCAACAGTTTCATAGTACAACCAGAGGCGTACCAGCATAACCAGGATTTATACCCCCTCCTTCCCAACCTCCCAATAATTTGTTTACTTTTGATTAAAACAACTCTCACAAAGAATAGAAAAGTTCAACAAACGATTGAGTCAAAAGGATTACTCTTTCCATCTCAATCACATGTTTACCTTTTTTTTAATACTTTGTGACGGTTATTTTAATTTAATAGCGAAAAATCTAACGGGGGCAAACCGGGTAAATAAGACCATCAGGAAAATATTCGAAAATGTTGCCTTCAACTTTCAAATTTCTCATTGTCCAGCGAAAGCGAGCGCCCCTACTAGCTCCCCTTAGTTCCGCCACTGAATACAACAACTACTAATACTACTACTACGACTACGAATACGAATACCGCTACAATCAACAATGTCATAGAAACTACGCTGAAATACCTAAACCTAATTAATCAAATTAATCAAAACTAATCAAACCTAAAATAATCAAATCAATCAATTAAATTAAAATGCAATTGAAATAAAAATCGGAAAATGGATAAATGAACAATACCTAAGTGAGAGACAGCCGGCGACATTTCAGGCGAGTTTTCTGCCGGAAGAAGAGCGCAGTTTAAGGAACGATTGCGCTAAAATACGCCTCTGGTTTTTTTTTAATTAAAAAAAAAAATTAAAATTAAAATTAAAATGAGAGGATGAATTTGTATGCAGAGATAATTTGGAGCTTGAATACGAAGTACTCCGTATGAGTTTACTTTAGAAAGTGGTCTGTTGTTGGATTAAGGTTTGGGCCCAATTGAGTAACTAAGACTGATCCAAAGGGAGAAAAGAGATGTCGACAAAGGATGTGAACTAGTTTCGTTGGTAAAATTATGGGAGATTGAGAAATGAGAGGTGGTGTTCATTATCGGGGTGCAAATCTTGTTATCCTTAAAATTGTGTGTGGCTCCTTTTAGACCCAAAAAAATCAAGATATGATTATTTGATATTGGTAATGAATATACGTTTACGTTCCAGAAACTGGTTTGGAGTTCACATGGAAATTGATTTCGATTTTCAATTTCTCGATGGTGGTTGGAAACACATGGAATTTGAGTTGGAATTGGGTGAAACGGGCATGGGTCGAGGTCACCAAACTTTTTTTAAAATTTTTTTATTATTAGAAACAAATATTGTGATATAATATATTTGCAATTGAAAAAAAAAACATAAATAAAAATATTGAGATGAAATTTGCTTCCCATAAAAACGTAATCAAATAGTGATGAAATTGAAATTACGACTATAAGAATTCGAGAGCCCCAAATTTTAACTATGTTGGAATTGGTAATGAAATAAGTCTAATTACAATTCTAAATTCCGAGAGTTATTCAATCGATTCTACGTTCCTATACATACCATGGTTATTTAGAATGCGCATACTAGACCTCATCAAAAAATGTCAATACATTTGTGTTTAGCTAGTAATTAAGACCTAATTTTTTAAATCATTATATTTAGATCATACTCATAGGGCTGATAACATGTTAAACTTATGAAAGAGGCTCGGACCACATACAAAAAAGGGAGATCACCGATTTCATATCTATATTAAATTTCATCTTAAATCCAATTGAATATAAGTAATTTCGAAGTACTCTTTATAAAGTAGTGAACTCTCTTCTAATTGGTATCGATGATCTCACATGTTGATCAATGTATGTTGAGACATGAGAGACATTGAAGGAGAAGATATTATTTCAAAATGTGTGATGACTTTAGCAACGCGGTCATTTGTTACCCAAAAATGGTAAGCCCTCCATGTCTCATATAAAAACAGTTATAACGAACCTAATAATACGATTTTTGTAATTTTTCTCTGTATGAAAACTTTTAGTTAAAGAATTTCCTCAAAAACCTAAAAATAAATAAAAATATTTTCTATAATAAAAGGCAAAGGAAATGATTAAAAATGAAAAACTTTAGATACCAAAAGATGAGTTGGTGTCAAGTGAGTATAACCAAAGAATGCAAAGGGAGTATACTCAAACTTTGGTGCCAGAAGATGAGCTGGGTTAGTCAGGCTACTGCCTTGACAAATTTATAACATAATACCTTATCTAAAGTAAAACATTTACTTATCAAAAGAGGACATTTGACTGCATCTAGGATAGAGTTTGAATGGCGTGAGGATCCTCTCCATTACTTCAAAAGTAATGGACGATCCATTACTTCTAATACAGCATTATAAAATTAATATACTCTCCTCATCTCATTTAAACACTTGACCGTTGGATCATTCCGGAACAAAATCCGGACCGTTGAGAGGTAATGGAAGGTAATGGAGAGAAGAGAGTAGTGGAGAGAAATCGGACCGCTAACTTACCACTAAAGACCAACCAAAATTGTCCTTTAGAGCCACTTTCACCCTCATGTTTAGTTGTTTCTTTTCCACGTCCACCCCCTTCCTTTCATTTTTTCTCTTTTAGAAGGGAAGCATCTTACAACAAAATAATTAAGTCTCTTACTCCCTCTTTGCCGAATTAGTGATCATTTGTTCACATTTACTTTTGGCACACAAAAACCAAGGAGGGGGTGGGGTCAATTGACTAAGACACCCTAAAATAAAATAGGTAAACAATTGATCGAGACATAGGAAGTATAAACAATTTTACTATAAAATATTGTAAATTCACAAATTCTTGTTTCAGGCGGATATTTTTTGTCTAATTTTTCAGACCGGTAAATGTGACCATTCTATAGTTAAATGTAACCACAATGGTATAGACAATGTTGCAACTTATGGTAACTTGTTTTTAATAGTGGTCACATTTAACTGTAAAGTGGTTACAAAATTCCGTCTTATTTTTCAGACCAAAAAGTCCCGTATGAAGCAAGACTTATTATTTGTAAATTAGATAACAAAGACCTTATAGTTGAATTAATGTAGAAGAATGTCTCATTACGCATGAGATTTGAGACCTCAATTATGCTCTATTGCCTCTATACTTGGGTTTAAACCATGCACTTATAATAATGTTGTATGGAAACATTAAACCATGCACGCACGAAGAAGTACATGCAATGGTGATGAAGCATGACATATGATGATGTACTTAATGATGTCAAATAATGAAATTATAAAATGACAAGAATCATAATTAGATGTGATTCCAAAATCAAGAGTTGGCAAACAGAAACTAAGAATGAGTGAAAAATGAGCTAGTTTAGAGCTAAACTCCAAACGATCTCTTTATATCCCTCAATTCAATTTGACATATATATAATATATTCCCTACTTAGAAGGTAATTGTTGATTGTTATGTTAGATGTAACGTACTTCTCATTTACACTACTAGTACTTGGATCACATTGCTTTTATGTGCTCCATAGTCCATGTTCCCATTTTGTACATCTCACTCTCACTTTCCACTTAAATTGTTAACTTTTAATTTCAAAAACCACAAAATATATTGTGTTTTTGAATAAAAAAATTACAATTAGGATTGTTAATGTCAAATAAATGTAGAATCTTATATATGCCCGTTAAAAAAAACAGTAGGTCTCCTGAGAGACCGTATTTCACTAAATTAGTGAGAGACATAGAGGGAAAAAATAAAATAAGTAATTGGCTCTCCCCATCATGCCCCTCAATG
>JAYMSF010001837.1:0-11268 GCA_036897335.1 Silene vulgaris
ATTCTGGAGGTAATGATAGTTTAATTTTACTAATTACAGTACGATTTATCGATTATGTGACTATGTCTGTTTAATCATACTCCGTGTATCATAGCCTCATAGGGAGTAGTGATTCTGCAGTAAAGATCATAGTTTATAGGAGTCCGATTTTTTTATGTTTAAAGTGTGAAATTGCGAAGGTCGTCGTGGCGAAGGTTTAAAATCAGTAGCAGTGATAACTGAGACTGTATCATGGTCTACGTGTGCCTAGCATGCGCGGTGATGAGAGTGTTTGATCTTGCATGCTAGACAAATGCGGCTGTTTGAAGCTAGAAGTCGTGTTTTCTTTGGTAGCTAAATAGTCTGAATAAAGTAGAAACACTAGTTTTGATTGTGGTATTAACTAGAGCTATCTTGTGTGGCGAGCTATATTGTTTAGGTAGTAACTTCTAATGACTTCGCTTCCTAAGAGTTCAGGAAGATCAAGTGTTCTAGTCATATAGAGTGTACTGCAATTTAGTTGAGACTCATCTTTGATGCATCAAATTCATTGTGAGAATCGATTCTTCTTTAACCTTGAAATTTGATAAGGGGTATATAAATGAATATGGTGGTACATTCTCATGGTTTATGCCATATCTAGATATTATTTGTGACTTTCCGCATGTTCGAGGGATTGAAATTTTGTTAATATGGTTTTGGGCATTGGGCAGACTAAGCTTTGCAATGGGAAGCTGGTGCGAATTGAGGCTTGCAAGCGAGGTTTCATTTGTATTGGGAAGCATCGTATACTCACTCACAACCTTGTTGATCTGCTGAGACAAATTAGTCGAGCTTTCGATAATGTAAGTTCCAAGTTAGTCTTTTAGTTGTGGTATTTAACATGTGACAACTTAGTCCTCGTTATTTTTTTGATAGCTGCGGCATTTAGTACTCCGTATATGATAATTTTTCGATAACGTTATCCTGATTTATATTGATGGGTTGGTTGTTTGCTTATGATCGACGACTCCTATTCTCTAATGACTTGCTTCAAGATTATTTTCCGTTTTGTTATTGTAATTCACGGGGGCAATATTCTTTTGGAAATTAGGACAAGTTTTAGGAAATGAAAGTAGTCATGATGAAGATCTTAATTGGCTGGGATCTCTTTGTTGAATATATTTTAGTAGAATATGTTTCACTAATTTTTCTGATAGATGTTAGCCGAACTAGATCTTTTCTGGACCAAGGCTTTATTTTTATTTTTTATTTTTTTTGTATTGCCATTCTTTTCCTTCAAAAATTTGTTGCAGTTTCTTAGATACTAATTTGGGGTAAGGGTTTATTGGGTAATGGGAACTTTTGCAGGCTGAGGGCAGATAGATTATTTTAAGCACTGATCAGTGCTTACGCTTTGTTTTGTTGCCTGACATTGAATTTTTGGTTTTATTTTTCAGGCTTATGATGACCTTATGAAAGCATTCTCAGAGCGCAACAAGGTACTCAAACGTCTCTATTTTATGTTGGTTTGTTTCCTCCTGGACCCAAGTTATCCAGATAATTATTGTTTTACTTCAACCTGAGTTCGCTTTGTGTTATCCTTTACAGTTTGGCAACCTACCTTATGGCTTCCGAGCAAATACATGGCTTGTTCCTCCTTCCACAGCACAGTTTCTTCCTACATTTCTCCCTCTTCCCGTGGAGGATGAAAGTTGGGGTGGCAATGGTGGTGGTTGGGGAAGAAATGGAGAAAGTGATTTGATACCTTGGGCAAATGAATTTCGATTTGTTGCGTCAATGCCATGCAAGACTCCAGAAGAGCGACAAATTCGTGATAGAAAGGCTTTTCTTGTTCATAGCTTGTTTGTAGATGTAGCAATTTTCAGGGGAATATCCACATTGCGTCATGTATTGGAGAAAATGGCTTTGGACGGCATGGTTGTAGGTGATGAGGTTCTTTATGCTGAGAATGTTGGTGACTTGAACATTACTATCATGAAGGATGTTTCACTTGCAAGCTGTAAACTTGACACTAAGATTGACGGGCTACATGCCACTGGTTTAGACCAGAGGGCTCTTACGCAAAGAAACCTGCTTAAAGGGATTACGGCTGATGAAAATACAGCTGCTCATGTATGTTATCTTCCCGCCATTTGTGAGCAACGGAGTTTATCATTAAGAAGGCTGAACTATAATAAGTGACTACAATAATTTTGTGCTTTGGTTGCAGGATATCAGCAGCTTAGGTTCTGTTAATCTGAGATATGCTGGTTACCTTGTTACAGTAAGGGTTAAGGTGGAAGAGGATGTGCCAGATGAATCATTATCTTCTAGCTTGGAATCTTTTGACCACCCTGAAGGTGGTGCCAATGCTCTCAATATTAACAGGTCATTATCTCCGATTTATCTTTTTTTATTAATCTTTTAACTATTTTTGTTCTTTTACTACGTATTATAAGTCTTTATTTTGTTTTCTTATGTTCATGATAAAAAAAATTTGGACCTTTTTTTGGGCAGTTTAAGGCTGCTGCTTCACAAAGGAACTACTTCAGATAATCAGAAGTTGTTGAACCAGACAGAGTCGTCAGAAAAACAAAGGCTTGTTGCTGCTCAAGCTGTTGTGGAGAAACTGTTGGAGGACAGTCTTGTCAAACTTCAGGAGGAGAACTCGAAGCAAGACAATATCGTGAGATGGGAGCTAGGTGCTTGTTGGATACAACATCTTCAAGATCAGAAAAATTCAGAGAAAGACAAAAAGCCCACTGTTCAAAAGACTAAAAATGAGATGAAAGTTGAAGGACTTGGAACGCCCCTTAAATCCCTTAAGAACAAGAAGTCAGAAGGGAGTTCTCCTGTACATACTGACAATGGAAAATCAAATTCAAAAGCTGCTGATCTTGTGTCAACTACTACCCAAGTTGAACCTAACAGTTCTTCAAACAATATCGACATTGCACTGAAAAAGGTCTTGTCTGAAGCAGCTTTTACTCGTCTGAAAGAGTCTGATACAGGATTGCACCAGAAGGTATTATTTACATTTTGTAACTGCAAAAGAGTATAATTTCTTGTTTTCTGTACAAAAGTATAAATTAAATAACAAAAACTTTTTAATTCAGTCTTTGCAGGAATTGATCGACCTTTCCCAGAAATACTATGATGAAGTTGCTTTACCTAAGCTGGTAAGTGGTAATTGAACTTGAATATAATATGAATATATCTTTTAACGCGTATGTTTAAAAATAAGTACAAGAAAATATTTTTTGCCAACTAATTTGATGTCCTAGCACACGGCTGGTAGACATTCGATCACCACTGAATGCTTAGAATAACCCATTATATAATTTTTTTTTATCATGTACAGGTTGCTGATTTTGGTTCACTCGAACTTTCACCTGTTGATGGACGGACGTTGACTGATTTTATGCACACAAGGGGTCTCTGTATGCGTTCTCTTGGGCGTGTGGTAAGCTTCTTTACAGAACTGATGAGTTGTCCTCTATGTCTTTGGCCCACTTTATGTCGAGCATGCTGTTTCAGATATTATGGCTTCCTTGTCCCTTTTTTTTTGGTTTCTGCAGCCTGATCTCAGTCATTTAAAGTCTAAACACCAGAGTGTTGTTTTCCATTTTACCGGCTGGTCTTTCAATTAATAGCGAGAATACTCGCAAAAGACCTTTATATATTGTGGCCTTGAGTTTTTAAGATGCTTTTAATAATGGCGACACAATCTTATATCCTCAGTGTTTGGCATTATGCTAGCTATTCTAGAGCTTCCTTGTGAAGCAATTGGCTAAGAGCAACTTTGTCACATCTTCTGCACATCTAAACTGTATTGCAGAGTTCGTATATTATGCAAGATGCTACCAACACAACACTCTCCACTTCCTGGAATAAGAATTTTATTTATGTGGCCTTAATTCATATCATCACTGCCTTATCAATTAAAAGATGATAATAGTCTTTCTGGATGAAATTTAATACAAAAGATCTGAACGTTGTAAATTCATGAATGAAAGTCAACACTTGTACTGCTATGCTTGTGTCCTTGCTGCTGTAGCTATTAGTACCAGAATTTAGTATCTGAGTGGAACTCCCGCAGAGTCATCAAAATAATGGATCTGATTGTTCTTCCTCATCTATGGCAAGGAAAACACATTCATAATTTCTGTAATGCGAGCTAACAAAGCTTTGTGAACCTTTTTCTTTGTGCAGGTGAAGTTGTCAGAAAAATTGTCTCATGTTCAATCTCTCTGTGTCCATGAGATGATTGTTCGAGCTTATAAACACATACTACAAGCAGTAATTGCTTCTGTTGAAACTGATGATGTGGCTGTCACTATTGCTGCTGCATTAAATTTAATGTTGGGGGTCCCTGAGACTTGTAATACAGATAAGTCGTACAAGATCCATTCCCTTGTGTGGAGATGGTTACAGTTATTCTTGTCGAAAAGATATGACTGGGATATTGGTGGATTTAGCTTCAAAGATTTGAGAAAATTTGCCATTCTACGTGGACTGAGTCAGAAGGTAGTGTATTATGTCCTTTATCCTTGATTCTGACGGTCATCTCCCAGTTTAATATGTGGAGATTAAGATTCATGTTTGATATGTGCAATATATGACGTCCTTACAGTCGTATAAGGCAGCAATTTTGCAAACTTTACTTTCAGTACACGAGAAGCTGAATGAATTTTTTATATTGTATGGGTGCATCCCTTAAACCTATTTGGTGATACTATTTTACGAGTCAAGACTCAAGAGTTTCTTGGAATAAGTTGACACAATCTGCAGTAAGGTGGTACATGAGGAAGATTACTAGTCAAAATCGTGTATGCTGGAATATTCGAATGGAGTTGGCTTTAAATGAAAAATATAAATGCAGTACTTTTCATCGTGCGATATTGATAAACTCTCTATTGTATCTGCTTACAGGTTGGTCTTGAGCTAGTTCCGAGGGATTATGATATGAATTCTACAACTCCTTTCCAAAGAACAGATGTTATCAGCTTGATACCTGTTCATAAGGTGAGAACTGAGATAATTTTAATTTCTTGTGGGAGAAGTCTATATTATGTCATATGTTGTTTGTCCTTGACGGACATCAGAGTAATTATGTGTTATTTTCCATCTGGCAGCAAGCTGCATGCTCATCGGCTGATGGTAGGCAACTTTTGGAATCATCGAAGACAGCTTTAGATAAAGGAAAACTTGAAGATGCAGTTAACTACGGGACTAAGGTATCTGCTACTAGTCTATGATCGGATATATATGTGAATTGTGAATTCTTCAAATGAAGTTTATAACACTTGATTTTGGGGTTGTTTTCAGGCTTTGGCGAAGCTTGTTTCAGTTTGTGGTCCTTATCATAGGATGACTGCTGGAGCTTACAGTCTCCTTGCTGTGGTCTTGTATCACACTGGAGATTTTAATCAGGTGACTTTTAATAATAAATTATTGTCAAGGTTTCAGGGATGTAAATATATGTTTGCTGAACATATATCATTTGGCTAGTGTAATATTTGGAGGTATAGTTAATTTTTTCTAATGAGTTATTTTGGCTAATAAATTGCAGGCAACAATCTACCAGCAAAAAGCATTGGACATCAATGAGCGGGAACTGGGGCTTGATCATCCAGACACAATGAAGAGTTATGGAGATTTAGCTGTGTTTTACTACCGACTTCAGCATACAGAGCTTGCTCTCAAGTATGGTTTTCTCTATAAAAGTGTAGATTTCCTTGTAAGACTTTGTAAGGTTGTAGAGCGTCTTAAGATGACCACAACCATTTCTGCAAGGTCGTCTCTTTCTAGGGACGATGTAGTATCGTAGTTGTTTCGACCTGCTACTTGGCAAATTGTCCTGCCTTTCTCAGGTCGCTATAGTGTATAAAGTGTCTGTGTAAGTTAGCTGCCAATTTCATTGTGCATCAGTCTCTTAGGGATGGCACTGATTTATTAATTCTTATTTCAGGTATGTGAAACGAGCTCTGTATCTTCTGCATCTTACATGTGGTCCATCTCATCCAAATACTGCTGCCACATATATTAATGTAGCTATGATGGAGGAAGGATTAGGTAATGTGCACGTTGCCCTTCGATACCTCCACAAGGCTTTGAAATGCAACCAAAGGTTACTTGGCCCAGACCACATTCAGGTTTGTTTTTAATTTATGATATTTGTTACCATATACTCCTTACCTTTTTGAAGTAAACTGATTTATTGATTCCAAAATCATTACTTGCTTTTTCATACACCTCTGCTATGTTAGTACTGGTAACCGTGTCTGTGCGCACAATATGTATAGAATGCTTGTGATATATTTGGAACATTGACAAAGCTTCGTCAAAAAAAGCATAAACTGCTGTGGATCATATTAAATGCTTTATCGCATCTGAGTCTAGTTTAGCCTTATTAATAAGCAGAGATTCTCTCTTCACATTTTCTATCTGAACTTTAATACTTTGAGTAATCATTCTTATATTTTCCCATTTGTATAGACTGCAGCTAGTTACCATGCCATTGCCATTGCGCTCTCATTGATGGAAGCCTATCCTTTAAGTGTTCAACATGAACAAACCACCTTACAAATTCTTCGAGCTAAGCTAGGTCCTGATGATTTGCGCACACAGGTACTGATTTTTTTTCCCTGTTTGCTTGAAAATGAAGATGAGCAAGGCTTACTGGGCCAGAATTCAGCTGGTGGTCTGCAAATTTTAATGCACTTCAAGGAATGGTGTTCATCGGAAAGCTGAACACCTATTTCCATGAAGATGCTTTGATTATATCTCTTACGATGAAAACTCCTCCAATGATTTTGTAAAAATCTTTGTGAATGTTGCTTAATATTACGGATCTTGTCTGCAGGATGCTGCTGCTTGGCTTGAGTATTTTGAATCCAAGGCCTTTGAACAGCAAGAAGCTGCCAGAAATGGGACTCGAAAACCTGATGCATCCATTGCCAGCAAAGGCCACCTGAGGTATATCCAAAAACCTCAATTTAAATAGGTCATCGTGTCATAAGCTGTGACCTTTTGTCCATTACTCCATTTACTAGGTTGCAACTGACACCTTTACCTTCTACCTTTTATATTCTAAAAGAACCTTTAAATAATAGTACACGAACGCGCTCATTATGGCTTTGCTATAGCATTTGTATCTCCCATTCTAAGGGATTGTTCATGGAAAATAGTGGCAAAACTATGGGATACATTCTAATTTGTTCACTGGGGGTGCGAGTGGCTTGAAAATTTGAAATATGTTGAATGCGGATACTGGGTATGTCTTTGTGATTAATATTCTATCCTTTTTCTATATTCCCAGTGTCTCAGACTTGCTGGATTACATAAATCCAAATACTGATACAAAAGGAAGAAATTCAATGACAGCGAAGAGAAAAAGCTATCTGGCGAAGGTATATATAATCTGGACTTCCCTAAGTCTTTTTTTCCCTTTGATATAGGACTACATATGCAAGACTTGATTGTTGATCGTCTAGCATTATCTTGTGTTTTAATCGGTATGCTCTTTAAGTCTTTAGTGGTCAGTTTCCCTTGACATTGGGGTTTCCTTAACAATCCAGCTTTTGTGATTCCCCTTTTGCTTTGTAGTTTGGCATAATGAATTGAAACTAAAGCTTGACTAGCGTTGGTTTCTGAGTACATCAACTTTGCTCTTCACGGGTTACCTCTTATTCTTCTATTTCATATGTACAGATCCAAGAAAAGGAAATCCAAAATTCCAGCAAACCTGTCCCTGAAGGTTCTCAAGAAGACACACCATCAATTTCTTCAGATAGAACAGACCAACTTGATAAACATGAACATATTATCGAAAAATCGGAGTCAATTGCATCCGATGAAACAAACTTGGCAAATATTTCTGCAAGTCCGGCTCAACATGACGTGCCAGTGCCTGAACCCTCATATGAGGAACAGCTAGTGTCATCCGGTAAAGTTGTGCCTGAAAGCAATATTGAAGCGGATGGTGGGTGGCAGCCTGTCCAACGGCCAAGATCAGCTGGTGGTTATGGCCGCCGAGTTAGACAGAGGCGTGTACCAAGTGGAAAAGCATACGGTTATCAGAAGAAAGAAGTTGTCGAGACTAATCATGCCAGGTTGAGTAATTCTCCACAAGGCACGAACTATTATGTGTTAAAGAAAAGACCATTGTCACTTGGAAGTCACACAGATCAGCATATACCTAAAGGCGTCCCCCAAGGCAGTAAATTTGGTCGAAGAGTAATTAAAGCTGTGACTTACAGAGTCAAATCTGTGCCTTCCTCCGGAAAAGGTGAATCAGTGGAGGTCACTAGTAGAGAAGATGAATCTGGACAAAATCTAGAAAAAGCCTCCATAGTCAGGCTGGGAAAATCTCCTTCCTATAAGGATGTTGCAGTTGCACCACCAGGGTCAATTGCGAAAATGCAGTCAAATACCAATGAGAATAATGATCCCATTGATTCCAAGGTTTCGTTTGAGAAGCTTGAAGATAGTGTAGGCAGTAATTCCAAGGAAAATGCTCACTCTCAAAGCGATGAGATAAAAGTGGACAATTTTAAAGAGATTGCTGATTGTCATCTTACGGATTCCAAGGAGCCATTTTCAGAAATTCAATCAGATGGCTTAGCAGGAGATGTTCATTCATCAGTGACGGTGCCAACCAATGTTGATGGAACCGAGAGTGATACAATTGACATTCATGAAGTGTTGCCAGAGAGTAATATTATTCATAATGAGATGCCTTCAGGGAGTTCTAGTGAAGTGAATTTTCAAATGGATGAAAACAATGTATTATCTCCCTTGAAAGTAGAGCAGCATTTGGAGGACAAACCCATGGTTACAAATACGACAGATCCACGAGATTCTCCCGGTAAGAAGTTGTCAGCTTCTGCTGCTCCATTCAGACCAGCACCGGGTGTCACACGTGTCAATTCACTGCCGTTGACCTTGAACCCTGCTTCTAGTCCTGGTGCTATTCCAGCTGTGGGTCCCTGGCCAATGCTCCATGCTGGACCTATCGGGGTTATGCCACCTCACCATGCATACCCATCGCCTCCTGGTACACCTAATATTATCCAACCAGTGCCTTTCATGTATCCTCCTTACAGTCAAGCATTGCCCATACCACCAAATGGTTTTCCGCCAAATGGCGCCCATTTTCATCACAATCCTTATGCATGGCAATGCAACATGAGCCCAACTCGGGATTTTGTACCAACCACTCTTTGGCGCCCGGTTGAGTTCTCTATGGTCCCACCTGTTGTTGAACCATTCTCAGAGCCTGTTGTGGAACACAAGCTTCAATCTCCAACCTCTGAGAGTTCCTTAGGTTTGGCTCCTGTTCTTCCAGAAGATATTGGTGTTGGGGAGGAAGCCGAGAAAGAAGTTTTTGCTATCCCGGAAGTGACAAGTAATTCCGATAAGTGGAATGAATCGAAGATTGAGAAGCAGATAAATGACGTTATTTCTTGTCCAGTGAGTCAGGGAATAACACCAGTACATGGTGACTGTCCTAAAGAGAGCTCTGGGATTAGTGATGAGAGTACTAGGTCTAGTCATCAGGTGGAGGACGATGAAAGAACTTTCAATATTTTGATTCGTGGGAAAAGAAGGCGAAAGCAAACGCTAAGAGTGCCAATAAGTTTGCTCAGAAGACCTCATTCCTCTCAGTCGTTTAAAATTGCATATAGTAGAGTTCTGCGAGACAGTGAAACTCCCAAGCCTGTGTCCTTATCACCTTGTGAGACTGAAATCGCGACATGAACCAAGAGTTGCGTTTGATTAATGATGTATAAGATAGGCTGTGGATGCAATATATGTCCATCTTATACACATGGTAGGCGTCTATCCATTAAACTGTGCAGGCCATCTGGTGCTGTTGCAGTTCGTTGACATGCGTAATGATTTCAAGAAGATCAAGGTTAGTTCATTTTTACTCAAATGTGTATACTTTTTTTTGCTTTTACCACCACTGTTAGATAGAAGCAGCTCGTTGCAACTTGCCAGTGGTACTTGTGTCAATTCACTCAATTGTGATTTACTCCTAGAATCATAGTTAAAAGTTAAAGCACGCACACCCTCACCAGCAATAGCATCTCCATCATAGCAATAATATTTTTTCCGGTGTAAACAGGGCCATAGGATATTTTTGATGTTGGCATGCTATCATTTGAGTAAAACTAGGCTAGGACGTATATTTGAAACCCATCGGTAATTTGGTGCTGGTATGTTGTGTTAGCAATGATTTTGACCTCAGACCTTCGTTGTGTGATGACGTTTTCTGAGGCCGGATTTCGTTTGGTTGCAGGCTACATCAAGAGCTTTTTGTCTAGAAGTAGGAGTTTTTCCCTCAAGAAGATGAAGAAATGCTTTACAGTTTAATAAATATTAAGGATAGAAATGTCTGCAGTTCGATTTTCAGAATTCACAGACCAATATAGTTAAAGGGTTATTGCAAAGCATTGACATTGATTCATACGATTGGTTTTGAACCGTGTAACCTGACTGTTTTACAATTGTATTTCCAAGGTATTGAATTTTGCTTCTCCCATACCATTGAATAAAATAATTCTTTTTTTCTTTTGAGGAAAACCCAATAGGGTTACTGCATATATCTATTAAATCATTTTCAGCGATACACGCAATGTATTGAGGAAGGCTATTGCCCCAATACCGTCGGCCAACGACTCCAGGAGTAATGTGGGCAAGTTCATGAGCTACATGATTGAAGTTTCTACGAACAATAACAATTACAAATAAGATAAATGTCATCGTAAACAAGTATAAGTCGCTTCTCCCTGTCTTCCGCTTCTTGAGATCTTCCACAACACCAAGACAATCACTCTCAATGACCACCTCCTTTCCCAATCCTTCCCGCCTAGCTTCATGGACGTAGGATCGGTAGGATCGCTTCCGCTTCATCTACCATCGGATCTAATTCCTTCATTAGCTTAAACCGAGATGACCCATTTTTTTTTTGATCATTTAAATTGTTGAGAGTTCTTGCTCGACTCATGTTATTACACCCTTTTGCGTCATGTGCCAAACACAATACGGCGCGCTTGTGCACTCTAATTTGAGGCGAAAAACTTGTGAATTATCTGTGCAAGGTCGAGCTTTTTTTTATTAATCATTTACTGGTAGTAGTATAGGTTAACAGAAAAATAAAATGGAGGTGCGGGGAATCGAACCCCGTGCCTCTCGCATGCGAAGCGAGCGCTCTACCATATGAGCTACACCCCCTTCTTGTTTCTTAACCTTTAAACCAGGTAAAGATTATTTTAACAGCTGAATCATATATGCCATTTA
>JAYMSF010001838.1:0-11266 GCA_036897335.1 Silene vulgaris
GAGTTTTAAAAGAAGCTTTCATTAAGCTTAATTTTTTAAATAGACACCTAATTCACCCCCTCCCCCTCTTAGGTGCTTTCATCCTTGACTCTTCACAATGGATGTGTGTTACAACCCTTGCTATCATAAAACATGTTATCCGAAGAGGTAGTCAACTCTGAATGACCATTTTTTGTTTTATCAAGTTATACGTCTCAAAGAGTAGTCAATTTTTTAAAAAAAAAATGGCCGATTTCGATTTCTGGTCTACAATTTATGCTCAATTGAATCAAAGAATGAATAAAAGAGCATGTCGTAACTAAAATCAAACCTCATGGTTATCATGTGCAAAAACTTAAAAATTTGGATACCACGTGCAAAATGACATAATTTAGGGGTACCACGTGAATTTTACGATACATTTATACAGCCATGTTATCAATAAATGTTGTCAAATGTCCGCTTAAAGCTCTTGTTTTTAATTTGAATTGTGATGTTGATCATCTACTTCATCCCTTGTTTATGAGGGATAGTTGACAAGTTAATACTTGCACATTTCACACACAGGTGGCAGAGCTTAGCAAGGTTATACGGGAGCTAATTAAAATGTATTATAGAAGAATAGCGAAGTAGAGCCAGTGACAAAGGCTTGTGTGCAGTTAACACAAGTGTTTTTTAAAGATCACATTTTCCGTTTAATTGTTATTTGTTTGCCCAAAGTAAACTTGGATGTTTTGTTAAACATGCTTTTTACTACTCGATTCTAGGATTCACAAGTTTATTAATCTCAAGTATTTCTATATACGGTTGTATATTGAGTGTATGGTAAGAACCATCGTTGTTGAGATTATGAATAGCTGCATCTGGAGAAGTTGCAACTTTGCCTTTGCTGTAGTTCACCTTAGTTTTGCTGATTTTTTATAGGTAATTTTTTGCACGTCCGTGAAAATGTCACTCAACTTGTTGCCAATTTGCAAAGGCAGCAAGTCAATTCTGGTTTAATTGCATCTGACAACCTAGAAAGAAATTAGAGTCATCATTATGAAAATTTTATCTGACTGATTTTGTAGTCTGCTTTGATTTATCAACTCATGCTACTATGAGTTAAATTGCATTTTCGAGGGACTAAATCTCTAACTTCTTTATTTTCTAGTTTTAAAAGGAATTTAGAAATATAAGTAGGGCAGTCTAGCCTTGATCTAACGTTCTATGGGGCATTCATCTTATGATTAATATCTTTGTTGCGGTATTTCACTAGCTTGAACTTTTAAGTACATAAATTCTTCTTTTAGCCTTAAACTTGTGTGTGCATATATGAGAATGCAGACATGTCGTACTATGTTCGGGAGTGCATACATCATCAAGTGGTGTCTAATTGAGTGTCATGTTGTGGCTAGTGAGTTGTGACTGATTAATCTATAGTAAAGCAAATCGTTTTTGCTAGTTTTTGCCCTTTTACTTCACGGCTGGATTTCGATGCGAGTCACTCTGTATATGTTACTTACTTAAAAAAAACGTATGTCATCTTCACTGATTCCTTTAACTTTCTTCCATGAACAATATTTGCAGTGAAGATTTATTTCTAATTAGGCCAACCTACTTTAATAGCTAAAGTTTTTGTTGGTAGACAAGAAAGAACCAGGACTTGCATTTTTTGGAAATTTTAGCTGTGTTTTTGCTTTGTTAGCCATCTAACTCGGATTAATATGCAATACCTTGTATCCTTTGCAGATATGTGTGATGGATAAGTGGCTTAAAATTGTTTCTTTTGTTGTCCACGTGGCAAAATAAAACAGGTTTTATGGTTTTACAGGCTTACTCTCCCCTTCTTTGTTTGAACTTACGACTAGAGCTTTTAAGAGGATTATATTATGGTCTAACTGGGGCCACATGCATGTGCGCCTCGCCACGCCACGCCACGTCGGGCTCTCTAAACTTCTCTAGAAATAGTAGCTCTCTTGAGTTTCTGTTTGACAACATTCTTAACTTGATTGTTCTCATATATTGCCTACACCGAAGTTTCAGCGGCCGTGTTAATCCCGGGGATCGAATGTCAATGAGGCCGTGTGTAGTAGACGAGGCATAATCGACTTTAGGGCAGTGACCTCACAGCCTACCTTCTTTCCAAATAGGTTGGTTCCTCTATTTATTTACAGTACATACACAACAATATGTACTGGAATAAGAGCACCTGAAGAAATTATTTCAACTGCCAAATTTTGGCATTGCCACGGATGCTGCTGTAACTTTTAAGGTTTGTGACTAAGCTACAAAACTCTTCCTATACATATACTCGTGGCACACATGTCTTATACCCGTACTGATGTACCCTTTGGAAAAAAATCTTCTTAAAATAGCTCGACATATAAGTATACAACATTATCACTTCGTATTATACTCTGTAGTTAGTAAGAAACTACACTGATTTGTGGTCATAGTGCAGGAACTAATGACAATGCATAAATCTATTGTAGCGGTATATCTTTCTAACCATTGTGATTGAGTATTTATTTTTTGCCTCTCAGCACCACACATTATTTTCTCTTTCGTTTTCCCTTTATAGAACCGAGTTAATAATGTGGTGCTGAAAGATGTACTTTTTCTATTTAATTATGGTCAGATATGAGAAAGTATGATGGGCTCAAATAATCCTGTAATAACGACTTAAGAAGGAAGAAATGGTAGTACTCTTGACACTATATATATGCACTAGAAACAATTGGGTTTGGAAGCCATTGGGTTGAGGATGTTATGCATTTATAATTTTATAGTGTGTTCGATTTTGCTTAATGACATATTTTATTCCTTGAAATAGCTTCCTAATTGAAATGATTAGACTTTCTTACGAGGAAAGTTGTAAATGACTTGACATTAAATGGTACAGTCTATTGGTCAATTACACAGTTAATATTTTGATATTATTCTTCCTCTCTGAGTTCATGCCTATTCCAGTTTTGTGAAGATTATTAACTCCAAAGTATTAGAATCGAGCAACTACATCACCAGGAGACAAGCTGTTAAGGTATAAGATATTTATATCCATTTTAGGTTTTTGTTGGATTAGGTCTAATATTTTCTGTCAACTTACTTATGTAGTTGTGGACTGTGGTATAGTCGTATAACCGTACAGGGAATTCCTTGTAAGCCTGTAGGGTGATTTGTAAGGCTGAAATTTGTCGAGCTCAAAATCATAAAAGTGACTATACTATTTGATGATTGTGACACAAGTATCGCTTTGGGGTTTTTTCCAAGAAATTATTTTATTTTATTATTATGTTAAAAAAATTATTTAGATCTGTTAAATATTAACCCGGCTAGAAAGCTAAAGGAAGGGCTTAGAGCCTTATAAGAGTGTGTAAGAATAATCGGGTAATCAACTTTAATTACAGAGGAGTGACAGACCGCCGACACACCGCCAAAGATATGGCTTGAAATGGCCTCATCTCCGACAATCGAGTGAGGATCAAGAGAGGCGGTGGGAGTAAGGGGAGCGTTTTAAAGTCACACTACTTAAAACTCTAAAAACAAACTTCTCTTGTTAGTTACGTAGTACGTACAATACGTAAAAGGAAGATGGGATGCTAGTTATACGGAGTCACTGGGTACACCATGAGTAATATACATAAGTATATTTACTACATAACTCAAATTATAAGCACGTGAAATTAAATACAATTACTTATAAAAAGAAATAGTCCTTAATCTTGAAAAAGGAATACTCTAAATGATAGGGTTATTGATCGCGTACCTAATTAACAAAGATACCCTATGCTTAGCTTACAAACAAAATATAGTTAGGGAAGTAGGGTCGAACTCTGGGAGATGCTGCAATATGATACGCTATGCATGATTAGAATTCTATCATGGTCGATTGATTGTTTGATTGGTTTGTAAATTAAAACAGTAACAAAATAAGATGATTAACTAACTATGAATAATCTCGGGAAATAGGTTCATACATGTAGATTATTAGCAAATGTCGTTGTCGATAACATATAATCAATAGTTGTCTAGGTCTTTAACAAAATGCCTTTCGGTTTCGGTTGATTACTAACCTTAGAATGAATCCTAAAGGGCTCTCACACATATAGGTCGGACTACTAAAACTTATATACTTAATCTAATTTTATTTCCGACTTTCGATCTTAGGAAATGAATTAACAAATTAACCATCGATTGTGATTAAGAATCAAAGATTAAAAAACCATGACAAGCATGTGATAGTAACAACAAATTGACAATAACAAATCTAATTCAACAACTATAACTTACTAATCATCATACATGGCTACCATGCTCCCTAGATTATAAAACTACTCGCTCTTGATGATGAATCAACTAACAACACGGTTAATCCTACTAAATTGAGCATGATAACAATATTGAAATAGATATGATAATATAAAATTTGGAGAATAGAAATTACTAACTAAAGGAGAATAAGAACTTGGACAATAAAAACAAATGATCTTCAAAATAAACCCCAACTAAACTTGAATTACTTGAACGAAATGTTGATAACAAGACAAACTAGAATTAATTATAAGAAACCATGTTTTATGTAAACTAGAAAGTATATGGAATTGCGTGATTACAAATGACAGAAGAACAGTGTTTAAATAGAATAAGAAGAGAAAATGAAGCGTTTGTTGTAGGTCGCAACAATCCAGACCCCCGGGGTTGGTCACAACCCTAATCGAGGACATGGCTCAGTGGCTCCCCTGACATCCACGCATCAATCCCGTGAGGTAGGGGTTATCAACCCCGATAGGGGATGTAACTAGCGTTGTTTGAAGCTTAATTCATCCATAAAAACGAAAAGCTATTATCCCAAGGGGCAGAGGTTGATTCATGGGGGTGCGCGATTTCTTCTACAACCTTCACTAGCTTTTATTTCCCTTCTTTATTCTGAATGAAGCTAAATCCCATTCTTTCTTCCAAGGGATGCGTGAATCTTCCCAAAACGTCCTTAACATCTCGAAGACTTGCTCTAAGTAGCTCCATCAGTAAAATGCCAAATGATAGAAAGAGTCATAAATAAACCGCTCCATTTCCAACAAAATGCAATAAGACATGCAAAACATCTAGAAGACGACATTAGCTCACAAAATCACTTCATAGAAGACGACATTAGCTCACAAAAATATTTTTATCATCATCATATTTTATCATCATTATATCTTTGTATTACACATATGAATTGTCTTGCTGATTTGCCAAATATTTTTACATATAACTTTCGAGCATTGTTACTGAAAATATCGGAAGAAAAAAAAAATAAAAAAAAAAATAATTTTATATACGCTCGATATGGGCTTGAGTTTGGCTCGAGCTCTCGTTAGAGATCGCAAACTTTATAATGAGCACATTTTTTTCAAGCTCGAGCTCGAGTTTTGGTTCTTGAGCATAAGCCGAGCAAGGTCAAGCTCGAGCTCGGCTCGTTAACACCCTTACGTATTAATACACAAATTTGATTCTCAAATACTCCGTAACACTTAGTTTGAACCATAAACAACATATATGTACTTTACAGAGTCCAATATTTTACAATTTACATCACCTATATTCCAAATCTCCTCACACTTTTCTTCACAAAGACGCAAGACGGCTTTACATAAGAAATTTGTAAAACAGGCCTTTTAATAACAATACCGTTCCATTTAAGTGAATTACGATATTTGTATTAATAGATCCGTTTTAATAACTAACTAACTTTTCTGTTAGAGAAGGACTTCTCCAAAACCCACTCCTATAAAACATATCCCACATCTCCTTCTCCAACTCCACCAACTCCTTATCCACCACCACCATCGCCGCCTCCTCGCAATCCTCCACATTTAGAAATGGGGTCCGGGGGCTGGCGACATCGAAAGACGGCTTTTTCATCATTCTTTGTTTTCTCCTCCGCCTAATCGCTTTCCGGCAAATCCCCACCGGAAGCTTGTAGACCACAGTGATCACCAGGTTGACCACCGTGCACGGACAGCAACACCACACCGCCACACACTCTGCCGCCGTACCACCCGCCACCTCCGCGATTCGCCCCTTTCTTGACGAACCTAGAAGTGGGTCCCGCCGGATTATTATCTGGTTTCTTCCCGTCATTTTAGTCATGTTGATGCAATCATTGATGATTGTATCAAAACCCTAATTTTGGAATTTTCGATTGGATTTATCAGAAAACTAATCAATGGTGGTGATCATTAGATTAATTAGGGGAATTAATTGGTGTAAAAAAATTGGGGATTTTTGTTTTTTTTGGGGGAAATGATTGGATTAATTGTTTGGTGGGTTGAGATTTGAAGGTGGTTTTTATAGGGAAGTATTGTTGAAGGAAGAAATTAGTTTAATTTGATTTGATTATTTGAGTGATTAGTAAGAAAATAAGTAAATAAATTAGAGGATTATTGAATTAAGTAGATTGTTTTGTAAGGCTGAAATTTGTCGAGGTCAAAATCATGAGTGGATTATTTGGTGAGGGTGACACAAGTATCATTTTAGGATTTTTAAAGAAATTTATACTCCTATATAGGTACGGTATACTTCGTATTATATTGCCAATAACTAATATGAAGTATAAATAATCATAATTGAATACAAGGAGTTTTTTTTTTAACCGATAAGGTGTGCGGTGATTTGGTATATTTGAATATCAATTATTTCATACTCCGTATTGTAACATCTTTTCATAAAACAGGTTGGTCATATATTTGAGTTTGAAGAAGTGAGTTAATTGTTTTGGGGAGTTGTGTCAACAAATAATGGAATTCAAACTTAATCATGATTTTAACATTTGTCAAGGTTGTAAACTAGTTGATATACTTTCTGTTCATAAGCGGTTTACTACTCTATTTAATTTAACTCGCGAGGTTTACATCTATTGTATAAACCAATTCAAAGGAAAATCAAGTCACCTATTGACTGTTATACATTTAGTTTGTGATTTTTCGTTATTATTGGTGACGAATTTATCATCAACAAGATTCTATAATTTAACAATTTTGAAAATAAAGTATACTCCGTATTTATTTTATATGGGTTGAAAAATTCGTAATTTTCAATGATTGGATTGTTAAGTAAGCCTTATCAAACAAGCAATTAAATTAGTAAATAAGAAAATGATAGAGCCGGTTGAGTAGCTGAGTAGAATAGTAGATGTACAATCTTGAAATGTTCTTGAGTTTTGACATTGAAATTTAATATATTTGCTTAAACTCGGACCACATTCGGGTAAAGCGACAGTAATGATGAACCTCTTGAATAGAGTAGAAAATAAGATATCAATCTTTGATTGATGATGATTGATGATTATAAATCCATGATATATTGGTAAAGAAGATAAGGGTGCAACACGTCAATAGGCCATTCAATCACCCTTCTTTCTTAATTGTTTTATCAACAAAAACAATATAAATAGAGTTATACTGACGAATTTTAAATCTCATCTTGTACGGTTGTGCCTCCACTAGAATTATTAGAATACTACGTAAAACGGATCCACAGACCACAATCATGAAAACAATTAAGCACGGACGAAATTTAATCCAATCTTGGACTTTGGATGGGTACTTTTTGGTCCGGACTAAAGTGAATGGTGTGGTGAAGGGAAGAGATTTGGAGCTCAGAGTCGCGGTGAGAGAGGTTCTCGCCTGAGCGCTTGACAATAAATTCCTCACCTGAGAGTTACTTCGGATTGTCTCCAACTTATTTTACAGCTGTTGAACTAGGAGGTCGTCAACCACCGTATGGAGGGTGTTCGCAAATTGCAACAACATTTTCATCTATCATGTTTTTCCATCAGTAGGTCTTGCTTGCGACGGGTCGGATCTTGCGACGGGTATTTTGTGAGAGGAAATGGGTAGAGGGGACAAGGTGGGCACCCCCCATGTGCTTCTCTACTCACCCTTGATGGGTATTTTGTGAGGGAATATGGTATCCGTCATTCATTTGTGACGGATAGTGTCCGTCACAAATGAGAATTTGTGATACTTTTTTTGGCTGTTTCCTATGTTATTATTAAATATAATTGTGATTTCAAAGCAAGTTGTTCATTTGAAAAAAACAAACAGCCAATAATAGATGGAATTTGCAGCGGGCCATTAGTTTATAGAATAACATGATTGCCTATGGGTTTAGCTTATAACAAGACATTGGGGTCACTTGTGATAAAAGCAATAGCCTTATACCTTAGAGACTAATCACATCACTATAGCTGAACAAGCAGGTTTAAAAAATCTCAATTACAATTATAGGGGTGACTTGAGTGAACATGTGCTTGTAGAGTGGTGTAGCTGAATGCTCTACGTCCTTAAGCCTGCTATATATAGAAGCTCAATTAGTGTGTGTGTGTAACTAAGGCAAATTCTTCTCTGCTTTGCATAGGTAAACTTCTATAGTTGCTTTTGGGTGCCAATGCACTTTAAGATTTAGCTTTATCTTCTACTATTGTGGCTTGCTATTGAAAAACCACAAGAATTAACATAATTGTTTCACAATTCCTACGCAGGCACTTGCAGCATTAAGGGGATTGCAGGATCACGAGGTACAATCTTGTTAAGCTTTGCTTACCTTCCGTTAAGATTTTCAGATACAGATGCTGCTCTCCTCTTATTCTTGCACTCCTGTGTGTTCACTCTTGCATTGAAATCATGAGGATTTAATCTCAGTTTATAATGGGCGTGTCCCAAAAAAAAAACTTAAAATTACTATATACAAGGTTCATTTCTTGCAGAAGTATATAATTTAGTATATGTTATTTGTAATTTGTTTGGGAGTTATTATTTTTATTTTTTGGAGGTTATATGTGGAATGATTATTCAACTGATAACAATGTTTATTTGTTAGATGGTGCTGTGTTTTTATTCTTGCACTCCTATGTGTACTATAGTTATTTTTTTTGCTGGCAACATTATCTTGCATTATCAGTTGCTGATTTTGCATTGCCATTCAAAAAAAAGGAGGTCGATTGTTCAAAAAAATGCTTCCTTACGTAATATTTCACTTGGATGTGATGGAAACATTACCGTTGAACAATAGGAATCAAAAAAATGGCTACGCTTTTACAGATTTCTTGCATTTTATGTATGTGCTGAAGTTTGTTAACAGTCTTTTTTATACTACTTATTTGGCTATAGGTTAAAATCACCAACACTGTAAGTGTAGTTTAGGTGTCAGTGTTGTTTAAACAATAAGAAGGTTTCAGAACTAGGCAGAGTTGCCATGTTCTGGGTGTCTTAGAGGTGCATATCACGTGTACGGTATTAATTATGATATTGCCATTGAAAACTGGAAAACTAACGTGATGTTCATTCTGATATTGCATATCTCTTATGAATGTTTTTCATGCTGATATTGCATGTTCTTTGTTTTTTGGGAGATGCGATAAAGTGGAGCGTTTATTTAATTCACTACATTGGTTTAGGCCCTATTAGGCAGGTTGAGCCCTAAACCCTTCAACTATATCTAAAATACTATGGTTTTATGGTTTCAACAAATTGTGTGCGTGCTAGGTCAAGGGTGTTGGATGTTTGTGAACAAGGGGAATGTAATATAGTGTAGGTATTCTGTATTCTGGGGAAATGTCGAATTCAAGCGGTTAATCAATTGCTCTATCAGGCCACACAGGTGCCTATTAAGGATTGTGGTTGTATTTGTTAGGGATAAATAATTCCAGAAGGCTGGTTTTCCTGGATCACTAATTTATTCGCTTGACAGGTTAGGCTAAGGATGGCATCACACAGCCAGTTATTCAGCATATCATACCGTACTCTTTTGGCTTCCATCGCAGCGGAACTGGGCTGGTCTGAACCGATATACAACCAAACTAACACGGAACAAAATGGCGTGTACGTACTCCTTAAGAGGAGTCATAGCCCAATAGCATATTTCTTTAGCGGTGCTTCTCGGGCACCTAGAGCTGAGGCGGAGGAAGATGCCGCTGAACAGGCAGTTGATTACTTGGTCCAGAAAGGGAGGGTAATAGTGGACGATGTGAATCTAGAAAAAAGGAGGATGTACAAGGCATGTGCAAGGTTCTATAAGGATAAGAGCACTGCTCTTGAGCTGATAAAGCGTGTGCCTGCCAGAATTTGCCTATCAGGAGTCATTGACCCGAAAAACCAGCCCTTAGGGAATAAGCCAAAGATAGTAAGCATTGACTTCTGGAGGCTTTTGCTCCAAATTGTGGCCGCTTTCAAGATCAATATAACTGAAGTCGAGGACCTGGTCTATGACAATGATACCCATGTTTGTACTTTGAGGATTAATTGGGAGAACAGCTACAATAAAGTCTCCTACTTTATTGGAGAATGCTCTCCTAATTTGGAGAAGGCCAGGCAGAGTTTGGCTAAGAAAATTGTTTGCTACCTAGAAACTCTGTATTGCTTTGGTGTGAGAGACGCAAACTATTATGGGATGATCTATGCAGAAATGCGGGCTGGTGTGCAGCGTGAAAGGTACCAAGCTGCTAAGGATAAGTTTGAAAAAGAGATGTGGTCTCTCGCAGCGCATTCAGGAGAAGGGCACGCCACACCTGATGGCCCTGGCTACCAGATCAGTAGTGGCCTGACACTTCCACCTCCTCCCAAGAAACTAAAAACTATATGGAGGGATGCAGCGTCTTCCTCTACAAACAAGGGACCGATGTACAAGATAACCAATGCTGATTCGGTGCTTCTAGGCATGGGCAGGGGCATTTCTGGAGGAGTACGGGAGGGTGTTTAGTACGCCTGCCCGAAGTCTCGGTTTTATGTGGTTGTTTAAAATAATATTAAGGTAGCTGGGTCTAGGGTTAGTAACTTTTTGGGATATGCCAATGTTAAACTTTGTTACCTTCTTAGTGAAGCTGGTAACATTATTGAAGTTTGGTAATTAGATCCTTAAGGCTAGGGTGGACTGTATTGCAGTACTATTTAGGTTGTTATAATAATGGTCTAAGAATTAGCAAACCTGTATCCGGTTTTTTTTTTGGGTTGGCTGATGTTCAACTTTGTTTCCTTCTTAGTAGAGATGGTAACATGGTTGAAATTTGGTTATTAGATCCTTTTGGGTGTAGTGATCCATTTTAAATTGTAGGGATGTAAGCACCAGTTGTGGTTTGTGTTTATGGCATGGCTAATAATAAAAAAACTTCTTGTTGTATATGTTGTTTTCAAAGTCCTTGAAACGATTATTTGCTTGCCGACAGTGTAGTGTTCCTTAAATTTAATGCTGCTATATGTGTGCTTTGCCATTGACGTAGTTTAGGAATGGAAAAACACCTTAAGACCAAGCTCTTTTGAAGGTGTTG
>JAYMSF010001839.1:0-11264 GCA_036897335.1 Silene vulgaris
TCAAATACAATTAGTGACTAAATAACCTTTATATCATCACTTAACGGAAGAACTAACGGAAAAAGTAGCGGAATCTAACTTTTGGTCATCACTGGGAGGTAGTAACAAAATTCAGGGGTATAAATGAGAATTTTGAAAATGTAGAGGTACAAATGAGAAAAGTCAATAACTCAGGGCTACAAATGGGAAAAGCCCAAAAAAAAATGACATCTTCATGAACTTGACCTGGTCAGGATCAACAATGTCTCCACCTTCGAAAACCATTCTTCTGATATATCTGCACAATAAATCATGTTCAAATAGCAGTATATACAAGGAAGGGGAAACAACAAAAATGAAAAGTATGAAATACCCACACAAGGTATACCAATCCGACCGATAGAATTGTTGAGATTGTAAATTATAAGTCAGCTCATAAGGTGAACTGGTGAAGAAAATAAGGAAAAAAAAACGTTTACAGAATTTGTCATCAATTGGTAAGACACACACAATACATGTTAAGAGCATCATGATTCCATTGAAAGCCACTTCAAATACACCGAATATCTCCAAGATATACTAAATAGTAGATCGGCTACACTGTTTTTCATGTTACACACTTTCTAATATTCAATTGAAGATACACTTTTACATGACAAGGTACACTGATTCACATTATACATATTATATACACTAATTCATATTGTGTAACCCTGAAAAATTAATTTACAATAATTCATAAAACAAATTTTAAGTTACACTTTTATCTCTTATATAAACTAAAATGTTCAATAAAATTAATAACATCATTAGGTATGATAATAGGTTTATATAAGGTACACTAACAAGTATAGAAGGTACATAAATTTGACCACACACCACACCATCAACTCAATTGCCACCTCATCACCGCCTCAAATGCCACACTAGTACTACCACCTCCGTCACCAACTGCCTGATTATGGAATGAAAGTCACTTTCAGACGAGTAATTTCCCAATAAGAACAATTGTGTTATTATCCTTTGGAGATACTTTTTTAGTTTGTTTAGATCTGTAAATTACATTTCTATTTTTTTATGAAAAAATACTAAGAAAAATCATGACAAAAGAGAGGGATGTCAACTGGTGCTAGGGCGCAAGCCTTCCCAGAATTGGGTTCGGCGGCAGACTTCACAGGGGCAAGGGTGGCTAGTTCACACAATGAATGAATGTATGGTGTATAATGTGGTTCGAAAGCATCACTAGCAACGTTGGCGAGGACAGTAGGGGTCTGGGAGACCAAAATGAGGTGGTCGACAAGCCGTCGATGTGATGTGAGCGGCAGTGGTGAGAAAAGAGTAAAGAAAAAAGAGAATGAGAGAGAACGCGGGCAAGGGTGGGACAAACTAGGTGCCCAGCGTTGCCTGGTTGTTGATCAGTTAGCCGACGAGGGTCAATGATCACCAGTGCATGGTGGTGGCTGATAGAGGTGATGGTGGGTGGAAGGTTGGACAAGAGAGAAGATGGGAGGAAGTTAAGGTAGGTGTGGCATAATTGTGTTTCAATCTTAGCCCTTTATTAGATAGTGTTAGTCTTGATTTTAGAATCTTAGTTTGGCCTCACAATTGGTTGCGTCACAAATGCACCCATTAGTATCTTAAAAATTAAAATACAGATGAAATGGCCTAAAAATACCTCCACAAATCCATTGTGTTGGGTGGACGTGGCCATATTAGCATAGGTTATGATGCATGATGGTGTAGGTACAAAATATAAATACTGAAGGTAAAAGGAAGTATACGCATTGTAGTGTTTGTAAACTGCCCTCTTAGTTGGAAAAGACTTGCATTACATTAGCAGGGAATGTAATTGATTTTTCACCCCACCCGTATAAAGAGGGAGAGCATTTAGTTGCAAAGGAAGCTAAGTACACCTAACAACATATGCACCCTTAGCATTGCGGTACATAAGAACCTCAGCAGAGTAGGATGATGAACAGAGGTGTAGTAAGGTCGGGAGACAAAAATCTAGCAGCTTAATGTTTATTAAACTTCTATCAATACTGACATGTGGCAGTGCGGCATCCATAATTCTCCGTATGAGTGTCCTAAACTCCTAATAGAGCTAAATTGCATTTCAGAGTAAACTCGTTTTCTATGTATATGTAGCTCTTTTCAGAAAGAAAGAATTAGCTCTTATCAGGATATAAAACTTGCAGCAAAATTAGGGTCAGGTAAATAAAAGTAAAGGAAGTAATGAAAAACTTCATGTTACAGAGCATAACTCACCTATCTTTCAATGATGACAGATAACGATCAAGACATCCCTGGTGAACAGCATGACCACAAGAAGAAATGTGGATCCCATCACAGTCTGATGGGCCATATCCATCATAAGAGAAGAACTTCCCAGAAGACTCCACTCTGTGGGAATTGTTATTATCTGAAGGATTTGAGTCTTTTGTGAGAGCGGCTATATACTTTCCAAGCAAGAGAGTGTCTTCATCACTTGAGGTCACTCCGTCCTTTACGGAAGAGAGATCTCTACCATCTGTCCAAAGATCGCTGGCATGAACAGAACTGCTTAGCTCCTTGTGAACTGACAAAAACATATCTTTCTCCAATCTCTCAAGGGAGTAAACATTTTTGTCCCTCTTGTCACTCGACTTTCCAGGGACTCTAAGATTTCTCATCTCTGGAAATTGAAGCTTAATGTAATCTATAAAAGCATCAACTTCTGCAGAATGGGCCTTACGGGCAAACTCGTTGACTGCGCCTTCAATTATCTGGAACAACTCGGAAGATGACGATGCCTCAACAGAGATCTTATTACTATACTTACCCAAAGGATTTGCAATTGCTCTTCGAGAGCTCTCCGACCAATCAGACTGCCAGTCTCTGTCCCATGAAGGAGGACCATTGTTGACAAAGTTGACAAGCCTAGATTTCTTTTGTTTTGAAAAATGATAAAGGAATAATTAGCTTATACTAAAGGCTAGACCAACATCAAATTAGCACATTTGACTCACCTATGTAGTCTAAAAACAGACTTCCTATGTAGCAGTACTTTACGGAATATGCTCAAGGAAATATAACCTGCATAGGCCTAAGGAAAAACAAGATCACATACCTGAAGCAGAATAAGGAAAGATACAGCATTACTAGAATTGGGATCGTGGCAGAGACAGCAGACATGTGTTTCGCCTGTCACTTCTACATCTTCAGAGACACGTTCCTCTTTTTCAACAAGAGAATCATCAGACGCAGTGCACTCTGTGGACTTCAAGGTCGCTAAAAATTTTGATTGCTCGGCTTTCATTTTCGCCTGTAAAAAAAAATAAAAAGGATATCAAAACTCCAACCCAAATCTACTTGAATAGTGAGGCCCGCTAAGAGAGCAGCAAATCAATAACAGCTGAAATTTTAGAGATAAAACAAAAGATGTTCATGTATTTCTGATGAAGTAGGGAGTACTTCTATTATTTAAGAACTGCTCAAGCATGAACATTTGGACTGACCGCAAAAAAAGGAACTCGGAGACTTGTGAAGGTTTGTCTGGTTATGACTTAATATCGTGCATATTTTTTGCATAAGACCAATGATTAATACTTATCAATTCATAATTCTCTTTCCCAAGTTTCCCTGTGACTTCCCATCTCTCGCTAGTATTTCCAATCCCTCTTGTACATTTGGAATGTACCTAATTAATTAGTTCTCGTGTAAAACCAAAATGTAACTCATGCATATAAGAGATGTACCTCATGTACATTTGAAATGTACAAAAACTGGATCTCACAGTTCTCACCCCAAGAGGTGTTCTTAGATAAGGGACTAGTGAGGAAAGAACAAAAAAAAAGACAATGCACTTACTAAAATTGCAGCTTGTCTTTCTCTAGCTTTCATTTTCCGCTTCTCCGTATCTGATACTGAGCTCAAGTTAAGTTTTTCAGCTGCTTGGGAACTAACAACTTCTGGGGCAAACTGTTGCAATTTCATAAGGCACTTGGAGTCTACCTCAGCGAACTTCTTCAGAAGTTTTTCCACGAGAGTAGAGAGGCTAAAATTCCCAGTTTCCACTAGGTTATCAGCAGGCCCTTTCTTGTGCATCCTCATCAATAAAACCAACAGTGATAAGAGACTCTGTTGACTAAATTCATCCATCATTTTGATTTCCTCAGTTGCAACATCCACCATCGGTGAAATAAAATCACCTTCTTGAGTAGATACACCCGATTCCTTTTCCAAAGTGCAGATATCTAATGCTAGTGACAGCAAGTGCAAAGCCGTTATAAGCACCCCGTCAGGAGCACGTGACTCGGATGATCTATCAGTAAAAACGGCAAAGAAGATAACAGCCCTGATGACATGTAGAACAGTTTCACAGGTGGCTATTCTAGCTATTCCAATGAGTGGTTGATAGATGTTGGTCCACCTGGGCAATTGAGTGCTCAAAGCCGAAACACCACAAAAACGTGAGTATCTTTCTTCGGCAATCTGCAACTCCCTAAGATTCGAACATGGATGATACAAATCAAGGTGCTTCCAATATGGCAATCGTAAGGAGTACTTTCCCTGGATTAGCAACAATGCGGGAGTAAAAATTTAATATAGTACATAACTAAAAAGAAGAAAGGAAACAAGCACTGAATAATAACCAAACCTGATTCAATCCTGAAGGATTAGAATATTCAGCGATTCTGTCCAAGACCTCTTGCAGTATATCCAGCTTTGACAGATCCTTAGGCAGAGACTTCACCAATTGGCTATGCGTAGCATCGCCAGTAGCAAGCTTGCATATCAGCTCTCTTTGAAGATTTTCAAATGCCGTTAGTCCACAAAATCGTCTCTCTTGGACTATTTGTATAATCAGAGTGAGCAATTCCTGAATCAAAACAGGCTCATACCTGCAAATAAATGAATCATACAAATTAAAAACAGAAATCACCACACTAACCTTCATACACTAAACACAAATTAAAAAACAGAAATCGCCCTTCCAGCTTCTCGTTTTAAGAGACTCACACAATTGACTTAACACGATGTTCTAGAAGACACTTTGACCATGTATTTTCCATTTATGAATTACTTAGTATATTTTTCGGTTGAAAATACAACTTTGTGAATGTTCATATTTAACCATTGAATACAAAAGAGAATTGCTGAAAATGCTGAAAGAAGGCTGCAACAAAAAAAAATGTTAACTTTGTAATAAAGATGGGAAGAATTCTGAGAAGGTATGTATCATTTGGATGTATTGGGTGATGCATGAAAATGGAATTTTTTATTTATTTTTTCGGATATGTATGATGAGTTAGAACTGACTCAGGTGCCAGTAGTACTTCTGGCTTTATTATGCAGAAAGTAGCAACATCTCAAAAGAACAGACTACAATAGCAGGGTTATTAGATTATAGCCTCTCAACAACCCCATACAAGCACTTGGCTCAAGATACCACATAATGAAGCTGTTTTAACTCATATAAAAAGAAAAAAATAAAGATAGCAAAACGCATAAACGAGTTCACAGCCACATCATGTGGAACACCTCAAATGGCCAAACAATAGAAAAGAAAAGTTCTGCACAGCAGATGAGAAAATGACATACTCACTAGAACGCTTGAGATCCAGCACGAGGTAATTTGACAATTGAAAGCGTTGCAGCAATCTTTTCACATACATATCAGCTGGAGCAAATGCTGCACATAACTGAAGTAGGAAAAGATCCTCCTCTAGCTCATGGCCAGACCTGGAAAAAGAGATACTTCGTAAGCCAAGTTATCATACATAATGAACACATCCCATCAACAACATGCATGTTTACTTCACACATGACATGGTGACACCTTACCCACACCTTAAGGCATAAGCATGCAAAACATAGGAATTAAATTAAAACATGTTTGTTGTAAACTGCTCTACATACCAGCGGATAGCACGGTACCAATCAAAACATGAAACGGCATTGTCACCGTTTCGCCTCCACATACCAGCACGCATCTGAGAACAAAATACTCTGTTCTGAAGAGGATGTTCCATGATAAATGAAGAAAATGCAGAAGGATGACATCCCTTCATCATACTTTGAAAAAACTCACGACAATTAAGCATGGGATTTGGATAATTAGATGCATGCTTATGCATCTCCACAGCTTCGCCAAAAAGGCTTTGAAGGGCCACCTTCAAAATAGAAGACAGTAACCAATGCAAGGGTATGTGTAATGATATCTCCTGTGAACTGACATCATAGTCTATATCCGGCCATTCTGATAAACTCAACAGTAAGAAGTCATTCTTTTCAATTGATGATTCTGTTTCCATTATGCTATCGCATTGCAAATCCCCAGTATCCATCGGGGAGCAGGCAAGTGTCTGACCTCCATCAGTACAAGAATAAAGTTTCCCAGCCACACCATACGAGACATCACAAGGTCCTGAAATATACTTTCCTTTCTTAAGGGCTAACAATGTTTCCTTGAGAGCTAATAAATGGACATTTGAGCTACCATCAGCGCCAGAAGAAAAAACATTACTCCTTGCCAACCAACTATCAATGACCTTTAACGATTCAAATGTCAATTTTAAGACAGTCGGTTCAAGAATGTAATCATTACGGTGATCAAATCTCCGTCTTTCGAAGTCCGATAAGCTGTTATGAGCTGCTGAATTGCAGACCGAACTTTCCCCAGAGAGCCTTCCAACTTTAGCATGTCTTTGATTGAATCCCTCATCTATATCTTCTTTCTTTTCCTTAAGAAAATCACTTGGATCAATATTACCAATACTGGAAACAGAGAATGCACCCTTCACCAAAAGTAAATGGATCTTGGAAACCGAGTCACACATAAGGAAAGGCAGATGCACATGTTCGTTATCTTCTTCAATATGGATTCCAGTCTCTCGTTTCAGAGAGTTGATGCCTTGCATTAAAGAGACAGTTTGCAACCATGCTTTCAGTATGTCAGGTCTTTCACGTGTCACATACTTGGCAACATCTGAATGACTCAGAACAAACCTTATGTCTTCCACCACACGGGTACATGTTTCAAATACACTGGCCCATTTGTTAAACTGCACAGCATGCCATAGATAGGTAAGTTTAAACTTGCCAGAGAGGGAAATAAAATCAAAGGAGCACTCAAATACTTCCTCCATTCTCCGGCAAATAACAGAAGATTTCAAGTAGAAGTTTAATGATGGTCAACCATAAAGAAAAATAGGAAGTTTATAGGTGTTTAGAAGAAGTTATTTTCACACTTTCTGTCAAAAAAAAATCTTAAATTGGAAGCCAAGGGCCTACCATGAAACTATGATCAACATATAAGAAGATCAATAGTCAAGCACTACCCCTTAAAAACACGTGATTTCATTTCTTGCAAACTCCTCAATTTTAAAATGTGCTATGTCGAACACTCCCTGAACCCACTTTCTTGAGGATAAAATAAAATAAAATAAATTCTTTTATCGATTACAGAAAATACTCGACTTCTGTTGTCCCCAAAGGGACCGAACAATTTAGTTAACATTACCCTCCTAAAGACATTTTTTTTTATAGCACAAAGTTTGCAATGTCGAGAAACTCATCAAGAGACACTTTATAGTTCAATCTTTAACTATTTACCAAAATTAGGAGGGAAAATGAAAGGAGAAACAAAAATGGTTGGCCGGAATCCATAGGGAGAACAAGTATCGCGCGTCACTTTGGTGTTTAGCCCCAAAAAAAAGACATTTTGCTGGAGAGTTCAGATATGATACGTTAGACATGATTTACTCCCTCCAAATTTTTTTCTTCCCATTTCATCTCCAATTTTTTTTCTTCCCATTTTGCTGGAGAGTTCACCCACTTTTTAAGAAAGTGTTAAAATAACCATTATGTCCGTCACTTACCTTCCTTCACACCCAAATTAACCAGTCATTAACTATCATCTCTTCTAATTTCCCAACCTAGTCTAAACCACCAACTACCTACAATCAACACGAGGGATGCTTCGTGGCCACCACAAGCAATGAAGTTATTGGAGATAGAATTCAGTGAAGTTGGTGGTTTTGAACAAGTTTGAAGACAGTGGTTAAGATGGTGAAGATGGTTGGGTGTGGAAGGGAGGTGCTTGATGATAATTGTGTTGTGCTTGACTGGTTGATGAATGATGATAGTTGGGTGGCCCGGGTTGAGGGAGGGAAGGAGGTAAAGATATGATTTTGAGGGTATGTGGAGTACCATAAAGATAATAAGGTAATTAAAAAAAAAAAAAACTGGCCTAAAATGGAGAGAAAAAAAGGGGAAGAAAAACGTAATTTGCCTAAAAGCAAATTCGAGAAGAAAGCAGAAAATTGGACAATTTTCTTAAAAGAAGATTGTTAAAAATGAATTAAAAAGGAGTGTTGCGAATCATGTCTTCAAAGCAGTGTTTGCCATTTGATCCTATAATAAAAACACGGATGGAGCAAATGAATATGTTGATGTTGTCCTATAGAGAGGGAGGACCGGTAGCTAAGAGACCCTTGTCATGAAAACTATAACACCATCTCATTGCTTCCCTCCACATCAATTATTAACATAAAAAGTATTCCCTCAATTCATTTTTAATCGCAAATTTTTTCTTCTTGGGATAGTCAAAACGATTCATTACATATTCATTTTAGGCAAAAAATAACATACAAAAGCACTCTATTGTGAATAGGGATGGAACTGAACTCAAACCATTCAGTGATCCCTCAAAATCAGTTTGGTCAAAGCTCCGCTCATGCTAAGTATGTCATAGCATCAAAAGGACACAAGGAGGTCTCCTCTCCCCTCTAACCTCATTTCACTGGCTTTTCCTTTGTCCTTGACCCAAAACCATAACACCAGATGATATTGCACTTAAACAGACAGTCACACATATATGTATCCACTATCACAGTACATTCTAGCATAGATATTAGAAGGAAGTTACCTGAAATTGGCCCTCCTCCCCACAACAGCAAATCAGAATGTCCCCGAAGCATTCTAAAAGCACGGCCAAGAGATTTCTTTCTTTAACAAGACGTGGGGTTAACGTTGGCACAGTAAAAATTTGTACAGAAAAAGTTGACAGAAGAGGATATTTTCTGGAAACAACGTCAGTAGATGCCCTGAGAACTTCAGCCACAGTGACAGGATAATAATCTATGAATACTTTGGCAAACTCATACTTAAACATAGGCTCAGCTAGAAGCTTCAAAAGCAACTCATGCAGCTTCTTTGTGACATCAGTGCTCAAGAACCTCTCAGCCCTTACCAACAAATTAAGAAGATCAGCTGTTATAATAAGCCTTTTGGCCACAAAACTAAGCAAACTTTCACTATGACAACAGAAATCTAGCAGCATCTCGATAACAGCATAAGAAAACCCATTAGCAACTTTCCTCGGCTCAATTGAATGATCGGTGACATCTAAACTTTCCCTTGACATGGCTTCAGCATGCATTAATTTGCCTTTCCAGCATTTGAGTAGAATATCCAACACAGGCCCAACTGAACTGGCAATCTCATCAGCAAGAGGTACAATTTGTTCCGCCCCTTTATGCTTAGAACAGAAGCCCTCACGTTTCCAGGCAGTCTCGTCCCCACAATCACAGCAACCCCCTCCGGTGTAAATGATCGAATAGTCATGGTTCTCGTGATTTCCATTCTGGAAACAAGAAACACAAATTGCACAGGTTGGGTCATGCTCACAAGTTCGGCAGCGAAACGCCAAATCATTTTTTCCCCAAACAGCACCACAAACACCACGCTCGCCTGCACTTGAGTTGGCTAGATTCTTCAGAGCAGTGCTTGGATCACCCTCGAACATCAACCACTTTAGCCAAAGCACGCCTTCGCGGTACTGGTCTCTCAAGTTAAGACAATCAAGTGCTTTCCTTGATCCAGAGGTACCTTCATTGACCGCACTGGCGATGTCTGCATCATTAGGTAAAATGGTTGAAACTATCTCCGGAAGGAGAGACTTGTTGCTTTTAACAAAACAAACCAGACCAGGCTGCAGGTCTTCAAAGTAATCCTCAGGAATTCCAAATACAGCTAGCCTCTATCAAAGAATCAGAAAACAAAAAAGGAAATTATAAGTTGCCACATCAACATATTTTATAAAAAAAATACCAGGAACAGATTGGGGAGCTACTCAGTATGGTGGACTTCTTTACCAAGAGAAATACTTTGTTATATTTACACTAAAATGCTAGCAGCTACTCCCTCCATTCAACTCCACAAGGCCACTATACTATTTCCGTCCATTCAACTCCACAAGGCCACTTTCCATATTTGGCAAATTACTTTCCCATTCTATCCTAATACAAACACAATATTTACACATTATGCCATTTAAGGCCCACTCTAATTATCCCTCAAAACCTCCCCTAATCTAACAACTAACCCAATCCAACTCTAAAACACTCCCTAACCCAATCCACCTCACTAACAACTCCCTCCAAAAAAAACAAAGGCCCACCCAACAAATTCCATAAACCGTTCAAATTTCCATTCAACTCCCTTATTCAATCCTCCATTCAATTCTTACCCACTTTCTCACCCACTCCGTCTCTCACAATCTGGAAATTTCAACAAAAACCCTAAATCACTCCGCCTCCCTTCTCTCCTCTTCATCTCTCTCTAAAATCAGCCTTAAAATCTCCTGGAAATCCTACTTTACCTCTATTATCTCGCATCTTATACCTTCAGTCTGTGTTCATTGTTCTTATATCTTCATGGATCATCCTCATGCAAAGTGTTCCAAAGATTGTTGTCAATGTGTTCTGGGTTTGTATGATATAGATTCGTAAGATATTGATGAAGATATTGAAGAATCGGTTCCTGACTCTCCCCCTCTTAACATTGTTGTACCTGACTCCCTAGATCCGGATGATTTAAGGATTCATGTTGCAGAAACGGAGTTTCAGGAACCGGATATATTTGTTCCTAAAACTCCTGAGTTCGATGCCATCACATATGTTGATGATGGTTGTAGATCTGATGGGAAAAAGGGGTAAAGAAGTTGATTCTCAGCCGTTATCACCTGCGTCGGTTAAATACCGGGATTTATCGAAGAGATTAATGGAAAAATTGCAGAACAGAGAAAGCGTGTTTATGATGGGGGTATGTCTTCTGCGAAATCGATTGAAACATTGAGAGTCTATCCGAGCAGCTACCTGAAACACGAAGCTCATTTAGAATGAGACAATGTGAGGAGAGAGTTTTAGCCAGGCTCAAAAAAATCGTCTAATTAAGGAGGTATATTTCTTTCTCTTAAACTGTTTTGATTATTGTTTTTCTTTTTTAGCCTCTGCATGTTA
>JAYMSF010001840.1:0-11259 GCA_036897335.1 Silene vulgaris
AGTAAATTCTTAATATTTTTCCAGGGGCCCAATATTTTAGGAGTTTTTTTTTTTTTTTTTTTTTTTTTTTTTTGCATAGGTGTCCATTACTTACTTTTTTGGGTGCACAATTTTAGATCAAGTTGTAACTTGGGTTGGTGCTTGTAGCTAATGGTAGTGCATCCCAGATAGGAAGCATGTTTCTAAGCAAAATTTTCTGGTTTACTTTTATGGCAAATAGTTCTATAGAGAGGGTTGTTGGATTCGCTCGATAATCATTTTTAGAATGAACTCACACCAGAAAATATGACTTTTAATACATACAACACCCAAATAGCATATTCTCCTGGCAGTATCAGTTTAGAGAGATAAAAGAGTGTTTTTCAATATCTATCCCCGTTTGTTTATTTTGATTGCTTACAATATTAGATTGATTGTAAACAACATTACCCAATTGCCTCAAGGGTAGCCGTAAATTGCGGGGTAAAGGGTGTTGAATGTATGCAGAGGCTTTACCCCTGTGTTTCCGACTTTCCGTTATCCATACAAAATTCTTAGATTATTAACTAATCCAGTCTTGACAGTAGCTCTCTTTCCAATGGCTTTTGATGGCATCTATCTGTGTATTCTTCGATGGCTCAACATGTTTAAGTTGTAAAATTCGTTGTTTCGGCATAAGTAGAGAACCGTTAAAAGATAGTGACATGCTTATAAATCCAACTGTAGAGATGAATTTCTGTTTTTTGCTTCATTAAGACAGCATGTACTCAATATTGTTCATTTCATATTTGCTGTAGGAATGTAACCAATCCTTCTGATTCTGAGCTCATTAAGCTCTAGAGTAATATAACTAGAGTTCAAGATCAACGCAAAGCTCGAGATTTCCTTGCAAGATTTGTCATGAGCTTTCTTGAAGACAACTTTTCTAAGGAATAGTCTCATTGCTGTCCTCTCAGGATAGTTTGGTAATGTATTGGACCATGCGTTCGCATTTGGGCCTGTGGCGCACTTGGATACTTCAGTTTGCATTTCGACAGTAGGCAAGTAAATTCTTGTTCTCAATGACATAATTACCGTCATGCCTACTGTCGAATAGATAAAATAGTACGCGTTACAATTATTATTTCGTCATGTTGCCAATGTATATCTTCTTCTCCACCACAATTTTTCTTTTGTTTAAATAAACTCAATCAAACAAATAAAGTATTTATAATAATCTGTCCATTCTCTATGTAAATCCTTTTGTCTTTTCCTGTTTTTAATAATTTTTCATAGCTATCTTAATACTAACCATATTATTTCCATTACATTACCTGGAAATTGCCGAAGCAGTTGAGAAGATATGATCATTGTGAAGAATTTTTCGTGCGTCCTCCCTACATACAAGGAAGGAGCACATAAATATTATAAATTACTCCCTTGTGTGTAGGGAGGACGGTCCTCCGGGAGGACACAAGAAAGATTCATTGTGATAAGGAGCTTGTACTCCATATTACCACAAGCACTGCCTCAAGAGTACCCGTAAATTGAGGGTAAAAGGGGTCGGATGTATTCAGCCTGCCTTACCTCTGTGTTTTCGTTATCTTGCATAGTCCTTCAACAGTATCCTTGTGATCATATTAGTCGTCTGTTAAAGAGTCGTGTGTAGAGACGCGGCAAACTCGATTTTTATATTTATGCATTCGAGTGAGAGATGAAGCGTGATGCAAGCTAGAAATTACCCCACAACTTTTCTTTTGTTTAAATAAACTCAATCAAACAAATCACTTTGTCTTTTTAATTTGTTACTACGGAGAAATTGCCGAAGCAGGTGAGAAGATATGATAATTATATAGTGCTCCATTTAACCAACCCACTAAACACATTACCAGGAAATTACCAACGCCAATAATTTCAGTATACGACAAACCGTCAATGCCGAATGCACGTAATGAAGTTGAAGTATTAGTTTATAAGAAATACACTGATATAAACCCAAGTATTACTAATCAATCAATCATCCTCTAAACACAAAATATTAATTTTCAAAAGAAACAAACCATTATAACTTTCCTTTGAAGGCTTCATGGCTGAATCAATCGTGACCGAGGTGCTTAAATTCATTGCAGATAAAGTGGGTCCTGAAGTCTGCAAGAGTTTAGTTGGGGTGGCTGACATTGATTCACAAATAAAAGCGCTTCAGGATATCAAAACTACCATTGAAGCTACATTTCTTGATGCACATTCATCACAGGTGTGCAGTCATTCTCAACGAGACGTGCTCGAGAAGCTTGAACGTGGACTTGCCAAGTTAATTGATTTCCAAGATGCAAAAGCTGTGAAAGCCAAGCAGAGAGAGCTCATGGGCGGAAGTAAGTTCACCAAAGAGGCGCGCTTGTTCTTTTCCACTTCAAACCAGCTTCTCTCCCCCTTCAATGATGCTAGGAAAATCAAGGGCATTACTGGGGAACTGAGTAGCACTGTAAGAAACCATGCACAATTTGGAAGCATAGTTGGCTCGCCATCTTTGAACCAAACCCGAACATTGAGTAATGTATCGGGGTCTTATATGAGTACTGATTTGGTAATTGGAAGAGATGGAGACAGGGATAAGATGGTAAGCTTGCTGTTAGACTCCTCGGCTGCTGCTGGTATCATCCCTGTTGCTTCGATTGTTGGGATGGGCGGAGTTGGGAAGACTGCATTGGCTCAATATGTGTACAATGATAAAAGGATTGAACAATATTTCGATTTGCAACTTTGGGTTTCCGTTACCCAAGATTTTAGTGTCAAGGATGTGTTACGGCTGATAGTGACGAGTGCCACTGATGAAAAATCTCTTGACTACGAGATCGATCAACTCCAACGGCGTGTATCTCGAGCAATTACTGGGAAGAGGTATCTGCTTGTCTTAGATGGTGTGTGGGATGACGACTGTTTGAGGGCAAAATGGCAAGAATTGACAGCTCTACTCAGGGTCGGGGCTGAGGGAAGTCAAGTTCTCCTCACCACACGTAGCAACACGGTTGCTAGAATTATTGGAACCCAAGATCCATACATGGTTAGTGATTTAGGAGATGATGATTCTTTGCTCCTCTTTCGACATGTGGCTGTTACAGAGTGGCATGAGCCAGGGGTGGAGGCTATGTTGAAAGAGATTTCTGAGATGTGTCCAAAAGTGCCTCTTGTTATACGGGCAATAGGAAGCCTTTTAGCTGGAAAACATACTGTCCAGGAATGGCGAGCATTTAGGAATGCTCAACTTGCAAATTTTGCCATGTACGGTAATTATGTTAGAGGCACACTCAAACTCAGTTACGATCAATTAAGTACAAGGCTAAGACTTTGTGTCACATACTGCTCTTTGTTTCCAAAGGGATTTGAATTTAAAAAAAGTCGTCTCATTCATCTATGGATCGCGTTGGGATATGTTGAGTGCGAGTACACATGCCAAAATCCAGAAGTGGTGGGAGAAGGATATGTGTTGTGCTTGCTAAATCGAGGATTTTTCTACTGTAACTATAGGGATGGGTTCAAATGCCCTAGCGTTTTTCAGATGCACAGCCTGATGCATGATTTAGTGCTCTCGATTGGTGGGTTAAAGTATAAGATGGCAGATTCAAATACAAATGAATTTGATGAAAGAGTTTGTCATGTATCATACCATTTAGCACATGACTCGTCTTTGAAAGTACCATCATCACTATTCAAAATCAAGCAGTTGAAATCGTTCCTTCTCCCTCTTCCATCAGATCTGCGTTCCTATGAGTTTAACAAGCAAGTTAGACTTTTCCCATTAAATGAAATATCTATATTCAAAATTGAGCCTTTGAGGGTACTTCGGATGCATGGGCTAGGGATTAATAAGCTGCCAAGATCAGTAGGCAAACTGATCCACTTGAGGTATCTCGATTTTTCGTACAACCCTATCTCTAAACTCCCCAAATCAATTACACAGCTAGTGAATCTGTACTTACTTGACCTATCCAATTGTTCGAGGCTTGAAGAGTTGCCCGAGGACATATACAAGCTAGTGCTGCTAAGACACCTTAATCTCCGTGGATGTGACAATCTAAGTCACATGCCCAAGGGGTTGCGGAGACTCACGGGTCTTGAAACACTAGACCATTTTGTTGTGGGAAAACCAAGAAACTCTGTCACTTCCTATGGATCTAAGGCTAAATTGGCTTGTGACCTAGCAGACCTAGGGTATCTTGATAATCTCAAGGGCGAGTTGAAAATCGTTTTGGTTGATCGATCAAATGATATAGTGTCAGAAGCAAAAGCTGCAAATCTGGGGAAGAATGGGATTACTAAGTTTACTATTATATTTAGAGAGAGCAAATTAGAGGATGAGATGGTGCTAGAGAACCTTAAGCCCGGTGCTCATCTAGAAGGCCTGAGTATAAAAAACTATGGAGGAAAGAGGTTGCCAAGTTGGATGAGAGAAGGAATCCATTGCACATTCCCTCATCTTAACTTTCTCAAGCTAAAGAACTTAGATAAGGTGGAGTACATAGAGGATGGTAGTAGCGGCAAAAGTAACATGATAGTTCTTGTAGACGAATACCCTACCACTCCCTTATTCCCGTCCCTTAGATGGGTAACCTTCATAGACATACCTCGGTTGAAGGGATGGTGGAGTACTACAGACTCTTCTCATGACCAAGGTTTGAATCAACTCCAGAATTGGATGTGTGCGTTTCCCAAATTAACGTGTCTGAACATGGACATGGAGTCGGTCATTTCATTGGCCCAAGTGTTTCTACAACGTATTTCTTCTTTACATAATCTCTATGTTTTTGGGAAAACCAAGGTGGAAGCAGAGCAAAGGTGTGGTCCTTCACATGTGGGTGTTAAGCAGAGACAACCCGTTCTCCTCAAAAACTACCTTCCCATGCTGCGAGACCTAACTTTTTTCAGCAATTATGAAATGAAACATATTCCTGAGGAGTTTCGAGGTATGTCTTCTTTGACAAGCATAGAAATACACAACTGTGAAGCATTAGATGCAGTTCCAGAGTGGATTGACACCCTCACCTCACTCGAAAGCCTTAATATATATGGTTGCCCAAGATTGAAATCTTTGCCTCACGAGATCAGCAACCTCGCTTACTTGAATGAGCTAGCCCTTGAAGAATGCTCAATGGAGCTTTGGGAGAGATGTCAATCACCATCCGGAGAAGATTGGCCCAAAATTCAACATATTCCCAACATTACCATTTTTCCTGTTGAAAATGGGGAAGAATGAAAAGAGTCAACCAAGTGAAATGGTGGTACTGTGGTTGTTGACGTGTTGATCCGGTGTTCATTCTTTACTTTTCATTTTTTTTGGTGCATTGGTGTCCATTACTTAATTTTCTAGGTGCACTGGTGATCTAATCAAATAATTTTAGATTTAGCTAATCTGTCTTTCAGACAAATATATTTATCTTAAATTTAAAACGGGTTACATACTGCGAGTTACATAGTGAGGCATTTATATAAATAAAGCAAGTTTTCCTCTACTTCCTATGTATTATGCTTTTTTAAAATACCTCACTAAACACATTTTAAGTTTGAAATGGATGTATCCGTCTTAAACAAAAATTTGTGTTTTATATTAGAATTTTTGTCAGAGCACCTATTATTTATCTGTCAGCTTCTTTTCTTTCTTATTTTAGTTTTATCCCCTATATGTTAATTGTTTGTATCAGATTTTGAGAACTAATGGTGGCTAACCACTGCTTTATGGTGCTCGTTTGAGGGTGCTTGGGCAAATTAGTCTCCATGATGGATTTGTGGGTGTGGTTGGGGGAGTTTCAAGTTTGATACTAGATTACTTAGTAAACAATGATTGTGGAATCAATGAATGTTGAGCGGAGTCACTATCTTGGATTATGAATCTTCTAAGAGAAACAATATTAATGTACTATTTATTAGCACTACATCAGCTAGCAATATTCCCATATCTTCCCCACAATAATATCCTCCCAAATCAAATCATTTAGTTGTCAATATATTTGTAATTATAGCAAGAACATATTGTATTCCACAATTAGGTTGATCATATTAGGCTCCTTCCCTTATTTAACCATGTATAGCTCACTATAAATATGTAGATTCATCTTGACAGTAAATACAATTCATTTTCCTATCAAACCTTATTGTCTTATACTATTCTACCATTTTTTGCAAGGCAGGATCCTGTGAGAAGTTCGTAAAACGGATTTTTTGAACAAATACAACCCCTCTAAATCTCAAATAGCATATGCTTCCTGCAGTATCTCTTCCGAGAACTAAGATCTCGGGCACGAGCCATTTAAATTCATTGAAGGTGGTACTTCAGTGCTTATGACGTAGGTGAAGATAATAAGAAAGTAGAAATTCCAATGTGATCTATGCAGAATAATTATGAGCTACGCATTGAGAGCTCATCAAAGCAATTTATGAGCATTGAGCTTGCAGGAAGAAGAATGTTGAAGGAAGAGTTGTTTTTCAGATTGTTATTATTGCCGCAGTTGAAAATGTGACATTTCCGAGCCCAATACTCAGGTGTCTTATAAGGTTCATTGGTTGTGGGAATCAACTTGGTGATTATGGGGGTTACTCTACGTAAAATTCAGTAATTTGCATTTTTGTGATTTGATTTGGTGTTGTTCATATGTGAACATGATCTCTATAAAATTATACTCCGTATTTCTCTACTGATTCTAATCTATCCTTCTGTAATATGTGTAGAGAGGCTTCGAGCTACAACGGTTTTCAATATCTTTCATGAAGGCAGAATTTCTATAAAATTATACTCCGTATTTCTCCGTATTTCACCTGTTGCTCCGATATTTAACTCAATCTTCGCTGGAATTACTTATTACCTTCTCGTTTTAATCTCTAAATCATAGGTAATTCCTATTTAATTTTTACTCTAGTCCTTTTCCATTTCAATTTTTCCCGAATTTTTTCTTGCGTTTCTGTTATTTCGTTGCGGCAATATCGGATATCTGTCTGTGTAGCTGAATGCCTGAATATATCGAAATTTGAATGTTTGATTTTCCATTTTACATGGAATTTACTCTTAAGATACTTTTATTTTTGCTTTAGGTTAAGGCGTTAAGCTTGATACTTTAAGGAATTATTGATATTGGTCAATAGGTGCAATGTAATGCCAAATTATCCCTGCTTAGTTTTATAAATCGCGTCTAGGATCGGTGAGGTACCAGTCAAAACACCTCGATTACCTTAGTTTTATATTGTATGAATGTTTATTCATCTCGTTCAACTCAAAATGATGCCCCCCCTATTTAATCTCCATAACTAGACTTGTGGATTTTTTTTCTTAAGTAGCGTTTTAAACTAACATATTAACAACAATATGACTCATTCCTACATATTTACAAGGAATGGGTCTACGTCATCATCTTTAATTTTTTTTCCAGATTTCCAAACATCCCGACATTTGAAACAATTTTGGCATTGGTGTCCATTACTTACTTTTTTGGGTGCATTGGTGATCTAATCAAACAATCTTAGATTTAGCTTTAGTCTTTCTTAAGACGGACATATTTCTCTTAAATTTAAAAGGAGTTAAATAGCATAGTATTTACAACCACAAGTTTTTCTGTACTTCCTAGCCAATCCTAGGTATTATGCTTATTAAATACTCCATTACTTAACCCATTTTAAGTTTAAGACGGATATCCGTCTTAAACAAAAATTTGTATTTTACAACTTTAAGTAGGAATGAATTTAAAACCCCCGTACCTCATCATATATTCATATTCATTCCAGTCCATTGCATTATCATGAACCAAACAGAGCCTTGAAAAATTGCCCGTGGACATAAGCAAGCTAGTGATGCAGAGACACTCAGACACCTCGACCTCGATGGTTGTATAAGTTTGAGACATACTGCCCAAGGAGTTGCTTAGACTGGCAGCTGGTCTTGAAACACTAGGCCATTTCATTGTGGGAAACCAAGCCACTCTATCAGTCTTGGACTCTTGGTGAATCCAAGGCTGATTCGACGTATAGTTTAGCAGACCTAAGTAGCTTTGATAATATTAAAAGGTATTTTGACAATTGTTTAGGTTGAGATATTGTTTCAGAAGCTACTCGATTGTGATTCATCACATTTTGAAGCGATATTGCTAGAAGAACTGAATATGCTATTTCGGCCAAGAGTGCATATATTTGTGCTCCTTTGGAAGACTCCTTGCCTTTAAATGTTACTGCTTGGCAGAGACAACCGGTCATTCTCCTCAATAGCTACCTTCCCAAGCTTCTCGAGCTAGAATTTCACTGGACTGAAATAGAATGCCTTCCTGAGGAGTTTCAAGGTATGCCGGTTTTGGAAGGTCTAAGCGTATATGACAGCAAAGCTTTCGAGGCAGTTACAGGGTGGATTGACAGCCTTACCTCCCTCGAAAGCCTTACTATAATTGTGACAAAGGCAGCCGCTGTTTAGAAAGTACTAACCTCCATTTCATACTTTTAGCCTTATTTTTCAAAATATTTGTAGTGAATTTTAATGAATGGGAACGAATGAAAGATATGAAGAAATAGATGAAGTTATAACTCGTTTACTTTGTATCGAGGTTACCGGATTCGCTCGAGTGAGTACTCCTATGAATTGCAAATCATTAAGAGAGCAAATTCTATTTGTGGCTTACTGAAACTACATATAACCAACATACTTTAAGAACAAATCTGGAATCGGTAAGGGCGTATGTATAGTGAACCAGTAATTATGTTTCAGAATGATCCTAAACCAGAAAATCTGATTTTTAGCGCACACAACACACAACGAGCATATTCTTCTGGCAGTATCGCTTCAGAGACCTAAAATCTCTGACATGCGTGATTTGTAGTAATTGGAGATCAGCAAAGATAACTGGAAGCAAGAAAATACCAATGTGATTTATTATGCAGAATTTACAAAACTGAAATGCGATTGGGTGTAGACTGAGAGCTTATTCAAAGCAACTTTTGAATGAGCTTATGGGAAGAACAATGCACTTTTTCATTCACAAAAGACGAAGTATTTTACAGCAAGGCATGAGCACATAGAATACGGATTAGGAATGAACACTTACGATTGGGACATCTATACAAGGTAAACGAGTTAAAAGCAATTAAGGTAAACGAGTTAAAAGCAATTACAGGCTTTCCATAAGAACAACAGTTATGGAAGTTTATTAAGAGGCTACCAATCTTCCTTGACAATTTTGGACTTTTCGAATATGAATTTGCCTTCCTTGTACTTTTGGGACGACTCATAAGCACGCAAGTACTTCCATCCCAACACTTGACGGCAATCGCCACAAAATATATCAGCAACTGTGTGAAGACCAGTCATGAGAGGTCTATCCTCTTTAGGTCCAACTTCAACATTCATTGCATGGGAGAACAAAAAGGCCCGGCCATGTCTACCCTAAAGTCACAACATTGCATCATGGACGTGTTAGATAATATCATCCTCGTAACAAAAATATCAAAAACTCGGTACCTAAAATGCTTCCATGACCACTATAAGGGGGGAATAAAATAGATGTAAGACTTTCTGCGTCAACAAGGCTAAGGGTATGTTTGGATGGAGGAAGGAAATGGAAACATTTCTATTGTTTGGTTAGTATAACTTCTTAACACAGTCACAAATTCACAGTCCATGATGCAATGTATTTAGTCTTCAGATAGGCAAGGCAGTAAGGACCCCAGGCCGAGGGAGGAGGTAGTGGGTACCGCATTAGGGGGGCAATGAGACTCAGAATCTGGGTCTGTAAAAGTCAGGATACAACGAGGGACGCGCAACCAACAGGATACTAGGATAGTACCCAATGTCTCTCAAAATTAACACTGAGCTATAAAGAAATCGGTTTTTAATTCATAACATAGCCTCAATCCATGATGCATCAATAAAATGGCAACAATTGCACTACATATGTTACTCAGACTGAGATATTTACCAATAGTCGCAGTCCATGATGCATCAGTAAAACTGATCAAAATTAGCATTTGTTACTCAAACTCGACTACAAGTATCGGACACCATACCAGTCCGAGTAGTGTATGTAGTATGTACTAGGCAACACATAACCTTAATCATCAAGCGAAAATTGAGCCGTTTTGAACAAGTTAATCAATGAAAAGCAGGGTAACAAATAATGTAAGCACATCCAAAGAAGCTAGTTATACAAAACTAAACACTAATCCCTCCGTGACTCCGTCACATTCGTTTATTTACCTTTTTTTATTCTCTGTGAGGCGTATTAAACAAATGATTGGGACGGAGGGAGTAAAACAACGAAGTTAAAAATGGATTAAGATACCTGAAAAGCCTTGGAAATAATATCATCATGAAGACAAACTTGATTTCGACAATTATAGCAACTATATACTCTTGGACCACTCAATTCAGCCATCAAAACTCACTTTTATAACTTAAACCCCTGAAATACAAAAAAACCATATTAATAAAATTAATTAAACTGCAAAATTAAGCATAAAAATTACAACTTTAGATCAAAATAAACTGATCATATGCAATTAAAGGAAAACCCATCAATTATTAATTACCCAAAAATGAAGAAAACAATCAGATGATGATTATGATGAACAAAGATACCCAAAAAAGGAAGGTTAGCGTGCAAAATTGAACTAATGTTTTGGATAATGTTAATTGTTATAGACTTAGATTCATGCACCTAGAAATATCATTAAAATGGGAAGCTTGAGAGTGACATGATTGTTAAGGAAGTGTAATTAATAAAATAATGGACATTTTTAATTTAATTTTATTTTTTTTGCAAAAAAAATGGAGTAAAGAAGGAACATAAGAAGTCCCACATAAGTTAAACAAGTGATAAACAAAGATTAATCAAATAATGTGTTTCTGCCTTTCTGGGCAGCAGCGGAGCCAGGATTTGAGTTTAGGGGGCGAAAAATCTTAGGGATGGTGGATGGGTAATAATATAAAGTACACTCGATAAAAAAATTGAAAATCTCAACCGTTAGGGGAGGGCGAGCTTCTCTGCTAACCCCTCTAACTTCACCACTGTTCCTTGGAAATTTTATATTACGATGATATTGATATTTTTACTGTTCCTGCCAATAGTTATTAGTATTTGAAATTTCTCTTACGAGTGTACATATATTAAGCAAATGATAATTATTGATTGAGACAAAGCGGTAATTTAAGCGAGTGAATTTTGCATTATTTACCTCTTAGTGATACCACTTGAAAGTCCATAGTATATCGTACCAAAAAAAAAAAAAAAAAAAAAAGCCAAGAGAAAGAGAAAGAGGTTGATTGGGTTTATGTGGGGG
>JAYMSF010001841.1:0-11255 GCA_036897335.1 Silene vulgaris
AAAACCCTGTATTCAAATTAAACATCTCGAATCCAAACTAAACTAGATACTTCGAAAACCCTGTATTCAAATTAAACTAGATACTTCGAAAACCCTGTATTCAAATTAAACATCTCGAATCCAAACTAAACTAGATACTTCGAAAACCCTGTATTCAAATTAAACATCTCGAATCCAAACTAAATTAGATACTTCGAAAACTCTGTATTCAAATTAAACATCTCGAATCCAAACTAAATTAAACCAAATGCTTTGAAAACCCTATATTCAAAACATCTCGAATCCAAACTAAACCAGATATCGAAATCCAAAAACCAACAAACCCAATAAACCTAATAACACCTTTAGAAAAATGATAAGAGACTAACCTTGTAGATCCACGTCTAAGAACATCAGCAGGAGTAATACCATCAACAGTAACAGGACGAGTCCATTGAGATACATCTCGATCAAAGAACTCCCAATCTGGTAATAACACACCTGATATTCCAACAAGTCCTACAAAATATGTCACCACCATTTTCATAAAAGAATGTGTTGAAAATCCTACTATTATTATCACCATTGCTAAACATAATAAACATCTTGTTAATGCTTCATCATTTCCCATTATTTTTTTGGTAAAAAATAATAATAAAGTAATTTATGAAATTAGGAATATGAAGATGATAGAAATGTAGAAGGGTTTTAGTTGAATATGAGTCTCATGTATAGTGCATGAAGTTGAATATAAAGTTAAAAGTTATTTTATTTGTAGGAAAATTTTGGTGTTAATATAAACTATAAATGTTGTTCTTTATTGTTGGGACAATGTTATAATAATGAAGGTATGTGTAATTTGTGTATATCAACTGTTTTCTAAGACCCATTTATTGCATTTATGGAAGGTGCATGTTTGAATATAGTGCTTGATTAACATGGCATTTGTTGATTGGTAAGGGGTAGAGGCAATTCAAGTGTATGCCAATGTTAATTGCATGGTGAGTACTATTGGTGACTATTGGTGAGCTGAGCGTGGTGGGGTGTGGATATTAGAGGTGGCCAACTTGGCGGTCAGCCTACCTCGGCCGGGTACGTGTCCGCCATGGCTTGCCTGAACGCGGGTCTCATACAATTCGCCCTTTCCACGGACGGGCTCATTTAGGACTGGGTCAAGTCTTGGGCTTGGGTTGTCTCCCCAAATCGAGACCCAAGCTCAGTCAGTGACTCAGCGTGAGGCCTTAGTCAGCCATCCTCTGAACCTCCTTAATTAGTCCTTATATATAATCAAATTGGTTTAGAGTCGAGTGAGCCAACCCGAACATATTCCAAGGCTAGCCTAACCGACAAGTGACTACCTTTAGTGGATGCATGTTGTTGCGGAGAAAATAATCATACTTAAGTTTCAAGTTTACGCGAAAATGTTAAGGAAATTAAATAATAAAATTTCAAATTTGACATTTTATGATCTTAAATTCACTTATTTAGATTTGTCCCATTTCTCTTGAATGCATACAAAGTAATAAGATATGACGATCTCTTATCTTTCAAAATCTAGTGCTTAAGATGAATGCATAGTGCATATTAGCCTATTACGTCCTAAATTTGATTCAACTCACCTCTTCTAATATAAAATCCCTATAACTCATTTGACACACAAAAAAAGTTATGTAATCACTTCTAATAATTTCCTCTCCTAAATTGTAATTCTGAATTTCATCTTACATCGAGTTGAGCTTTGATAAAACTTAAAAGTATAAAACTCAACTCTTATTTCCCTTTCCAGTCCTAAATTATAATTCCGAATTTCATCTTACATCAAGTCGAGCTTTGATTAAAAACTCAACTCTTATTTCTTTCTTTGGGGCGCGTGAGCTAGAGCATTTTTGGGCCAAAAACATTTAGCCCATATTAATTAGTAATGGATCAATTTAATCTTGGGCCATTATAATCTAAGGTTAACAAGTACTCCGTACAATACAACTTCTAATCCTCCTGTAAAATGTTCGTCTTCCTCTCCTCCTTTGGTAACATGTTATGCCCTCGTACAAGATATACATACTCTTTATAAGGAGTATTTTAGCCAAAGGTAAACAAATGATTGAGACGAATTGAGTATTCATCAAGCTGTTTGAAAATTTCGTAAACGGTCCATAGTGTTATAACCGGACATATTAACGTAGAATAGCGTATAATCGTCTTATTTGATAACTTGTGTTGACCGTGACTTCATTGACGAAAATTCTTCTACACATTCATTTATGTCATTTTATTCATTTTCCTTATTTGTTCGCTTGTTCAATCACCCAACACGTAAATCATGTCTTCGCTACTAACTGATAGTACCTCACTGTCCAAACATTAGGTCATGGACAACTACATACGTACGCAAGAAGTCATATTTTACAAGCTTCCTCGAAACTAAGAAGATTCAAATAAACATAAACCAATAATTTGATAGATCCAAAATTGGATAATATAGTACGATAAGCAGTCAACCAACCAATTTTGAGTTTGTCTCTTTCGTAACACGCATTCTTTCATAATTGATATACAAATCATAGGTTGAATTTATTGAATTGTATAAGAGAAGAGTTATATATGTGAAAATGATGAAACCAATTTATATGCTTTTCTTTATCTTAGGGGCATTATTATTTGACATTATATAACTTGTTTGCGTGGACGGTCCACAAATTAAGCCGTCCATATTTTGACTCGATCGGCTTTTATTTTTCAAATCTTTTTAGTACATTACTCATTTTGCTCAATTTAAACAATTATCATAAACTATACAAAACTAAATTGAAAAAATTGAGCTACAAAGAATTATGTATATATGAAAATAAACTGAAATTATAAAACTTATGAAGGACGATTTATCCGAGACCTACTGAATTGAAATAAACTTAGGCCACTTGAATGACCTAACGTATATAGTTGAAGGATGTAACAAATCCAAGAATGAACAACCCATGTTCTCTGTGGCTTTATGCCATTTTTTTAGCGATCCAAGGTCAACAATTTTACATAAAAAGGAGTACTAAATATTCAATATGGGAAAATTTGGAAATTTTGTCTAACATGCATTTAATTTGAAAATTTGGTAAAAAAATGCTGATAGGTACTAATGTACTATAGAGACCGGCGGAGTCAGGAATAAATTCGGTAAAGTTAGAAACTTTCAGCAAGGGCGAACCAATACTGTAAGGTTATAAGAAAAACCTGAAAAAACCAAGAGCTTTAACAAAAGTGTTGAAGTTTTGAAATAATAAATTCACAAAATCTTTAAGTTTCTAGCCAACAATCTTGAGTTTCGACCGATGATAAATCCACCCAATCCATGATTTCTATTACATATTTCTTATACAACGTTAAACAAAACACATCCCTAATAATGAATTCAAACTTGTAAACTAAAAATTAAAATCTACTTCAATCTCAACCACTAGACTAAGACTTGTCAACCTAACCCAAAGTCAATAAAATACAAAACAGACAATGAATTCAAACCTATCACCTAAAATTCACAGAACTTCAATTTCAACCACCAAACTAAGACCGGTCCGATATTCTCACAAACTATAAATAAGTCTCTTGACAACCCATTGATTAGAAAACAGAAAGTCAACGCGTAAAACGTCGTATTCTATTACATTTATAACTTCACATACCTTTGCAACCACGGCAATCCCTAAAACCTTTTTCCCTTCCTTCCAAATTCTTCCCTCTTTCTAATTTCTCTTATAAAATTCCAACAAAAACACCATCTTTTTTTCCATATATTATATACATATTTTGTCAGCTTAATTGGGTTTTTTTAATTTTAATAAATATTACAATTTTCAAATTTCTTAGTACTTTGGTTCCTAAACAGTTGGTCAGTTACAAGTTTGCCAGTTTGGTGAGTGATTTAGTATGTTTTTTTTCATGTGCCCAATTCATTTATTTTACAGTCGAGTATTGTTTTAGTGTAAAACCGCCTTATATAAGTATAATCGTATTTTTTTTGGTGGCAGGTGTTGGTGGGCATAATTTATTTCCTATGGACAAATTATGTTGCTTCAGTTCTTCTGAGGTAGTAATTTTGTTTTATTGATTAATTTTAATCAATTAGCAGTTTATTTATGTTTGTGAATTTGTGATTATGAGTATTTGATATTTCTTAGTTTGCAATTAAATGAATTGGAAATTGATCAACTTTTGTTATGGAATACTCAATTTAGTTAGTTTTTACTGTTATATTTTTATGATTTTGCTTTAGTTTATCATAAAGATTTGAACTTGGAATCGGTCCGATGCCCAATTACGATTTTACCAATAGTTTTGACACCCTATTAGAACCCTTCAGCTTCTTTTGTCTCGCCATTGGCGATTTTCAGAGGTTTGGATGTACGCAGCCTTACTATAAAGGTTTGGACTAGTAGCAAAGTTAAACTTTCAAGGATTTTAGATATTTTAAGAAAAATTGAATTTGATTTCGGAATTCAATCAATTTGTTTTGGTAAGTTTCCTGGAAGACGGTCTTGTGAGACTTATTCTACTTCTCATTTACTCATTTGATCATATGATGAGTACAGAATACTGCGTTGGTCTCACAATAAAACCGTCTCATACTAGAATTTGTGTAATTTTGAATTACAAAGTGAAGTAGAGTATGAATTCTTTTGTTCAAGTTGAATGGTGTTAGTAGTTACGGAGTATAATGTTTGATTTTTCACCTGTTGTAGACTAGTGGACATCAGAGTCCATGCATTTCCGGGAAAGGAAAAAATCTGGATGGTGTAATTACATTTGGGTACAGTCTTGTAAAGGGAAAAGCTGATCATCGTATGGAAGATTATCATGTCGCTAAGTTTGAAAGAGTGCAAGAACATGAGCTTGGAATGTTTGCTATATTTGATGGTCATTCGGGAGACGCTGTGCCTGCTTATCTACAGAAAAACCTGTTCAGTAACATTCTCAAGGAGGTCTGTTGGTTGGCTTTTGCTTATTATATTACTACGTATGTATTATGTTTGAGCAGTGTAAGCGGGGTGATGGAGGGCGCAGTTAGTATACACAGTCTTACTGTGTCTGAAAAACTAAGAAAGTCTATTTTCGAGTAATACATTTGGAATTCACATCCGGAATTGCATTGACCAACACCTAGTTTACAATATAGAGAGACAATTAGTTATCCGAAATGTGACGTTATTGTTCTCCCCTGATTGTGTGCCAGGAAGAGTTTTGGGTTGACCCAGGAAGAGCAATTTCAAAGGCCTATGAGAAAACCGACAAAGCCATTCTGTCTCTGAGTTCTGAGTTATCAAGAGGTGGTTCAACTGCTGTGACTGCTATTCTGTTCAATGGGCGTATATTATGGATTGCGAATTTAGGAGATTCTCGCGCAGTTCTCTCAAGAGGAGGTCAGGCTTTAATGATGAGTGTTGATCATGAGCCTGGTACAGAGAGAAGCAGCATTGAAGACAAAGGAGGTTTTGTTTCGAACTTGCCAGGTTAACACACCCATCTTTTCTTCTCATATTTTTCCATTTCTTGACAGCCGTCACTTAAATCATCTGTACCCAAAGAGTTACTATGATCATTGTTATTTCTCGGCGAGTCTTATCATTTTCACAATCTGATAGTCATTGATGCCCACACTCTTATAGTCTTATGTCACACAAATTTTGTCAGATAAAATTGCTCTCCATAATCGTGATGTAAATAGGCGTTTTCTGAAGTTTAGTGAGATGAAACCGTCGTTTCCATTCCCAGTATACCAAAGGCTCACTATTCTTTGGTTTTGGATTAAGATGGTAGTACTTTTTAGTAGTCATTTGATGCAGTGTCAAAACCATTTTCGTCATGGTGGAAAGTTGCCTACGTTGCTACATTAGACCCCATTACCCCGCCAAATGTAGGAGCCACTGAGGCAATGAGAAAATTTTGTTATTGTTTCTGGGAGATTAAGCCATCCCCATACCAGCCTTAAGTAGGTCGTTGGAGCCCTTGGAGGATCTGAAATACGGTCAAATAGTGAGTTGGATAGTGCTCAACAAGTTGCAGCTTGTTTTTGAGCTATCCATGAAGTTCGTGCTGGTCATCTTAACGCTGATCCGTTAAAGAGACTAATAAATACCCAGGTCAGGGGACTTGGGAATGAAATATGGTAACGAATGAGTCAAAATGGTATTGAACTCAAGTTTGGCATCATTTGTAGCATTGGAAAATGACACTGATTTTTTTTGTTGTCGATTCAGGAGATGTCCCTAGAGTGAACGGGCAGCTTGCAGTTTCTCGTGCTTTCGGAGACAAGAGCCTCAAGTCTCATATCACATCAGACCCACATGTACAAGATATATTTATTGACTCCACTGCTGACATCCTAATATTAGCTAGTGACGGTGTTTGGAAGGTGATTAGTCCTATACTACAAGTCTACAACCTATATTTCTTGCCTTTGAATTTTCTATTATCATAGATTTTCTGCTTAAATATTAGTTTTGAGTTTTTGTATGAAAAATGTTGTAACTCGGACTAATTCATTTAGGTAATGAACAATCAAGAGGCGGTGGACATAGCGAGAAAGACACGAGATCCACAGAAGGCAGCAAAGCAATTAGCAGCTCAGGCATTGAAAAGAGAAAGCAAAGATGATATATCCGTTATTGTAGTGAGGTTCCGGTGACAGAAACCTGTCCTGTTTTCGACACAGTTTCTCTTTGGCATAGGGAAAAAAAATGAAGAAATACGAACGAAAAAAATGGAGATAGGAACGACATTTCAGATTTGTTACTATATATTCTTTGGCCGAAGCGGATTTATTTGAGCTTAAATTTGATATTTATTATGAAGTAAAGCCTGGTAGATATTAATTTTCAGTGAGGTTTTTAGACAGTCTCTCTTAGTTGCGGTTTGTGAATGATGATTCTAAAATTAACGAAAGATATTGGCTTGTACAGTTGTTAAGTTGGACCAAATTCTGCTTATTGTTAATGATTAGTGGAGTATTAGTTGTTAGCCTTTGATTCATTTTAGCCATTGATGACAGCACAATTTTCGTATTGTATACTTCCTCCGTCTCAATCCTCCTTTACAAAGAATAAAAAACATAAACAAATAAATTGAGTATCTAGTTATTTTTAGGTCAGGTTTCTTTCTATTACGAAAACCGTCAGCAGATTCAGCATAGCCCAGCATGAGAAGATTTTCTACATAAACATGGGCATCCAGATCAGTATTTCTATCACAATTAGCAAACGTCTTATATGTGAGCTCCATTGTTTGTAGGTCAATGTACGCAAGCATTTGAATTAGAAAAACGGGTATCGAACTGAAACAAGGGCTGATAAGCATGCAGAAAAACTGTGAATTTTGATAATGATCAAATGATTGGTAAAATACCATAAAAAAAAAAATCAAAGATAACCAGCTATATAGACAAATAGTTTACATGTATCTGACATTGATTCTTCGAGAACTTGGAGCTCATACATCCTCAATTGCATCTTTGTTAGAATTTGAAAAAGGGTCATTCTGCGCGGTTCAGCTCTGGTCACTACTCAGGACAGTTAAGGTTTTTGCCAGTCGGGTTGCTTTGGGTTAGTACGGTCATAGTTTGAAAGGTTTTTGTGACAAATTAGTAATTAGTAATTCAGATCATCTCGAGTTGGGTCATTTGAGACTGAGCCAATTCGGGTTTGAGTGATCTTACTAGATAACCAACTATGAACTATTAAAACAAACCAAACAAACAAAATTTAAATCGAATGTACTCATATGGGCAATGCCGAAAATAACCAGAGTAAAGCATCAATATGAAATGTTACCTTTTCCTACCAACCATTTATAACTAACAACGAAGCCAGTGTATCTTAACATCGGAATCTAAGGCCGTACTTTACTTTATATGAAATGTTTAAAATACTTCAAGTCTTGCTGTAAAAAGAAAAGAGCTTCCATCTGACAAAGTATATGAAAAGAATCCTCTCAAAATCAGTTCCAAGTATCCTACCATTTCCAATACTACAAGCTCCATGATAAAGTGCCAAGCTAATGCTAACAGGTAGAAGTAATACAAAAACTCTGTGTCATACCTAACAGAACGGAAGCGATGAACAGGTAAAACTTGAAAGTAAGTAACATAAACATAAACTTCAATAATTGCTTCTCCTATTCTTTTTCTTGTTCTTTCCTTTTCCTTGTTTCTTTATAATACGAATATCTTCAGGACGGTCCAGCTTGAGAATATTTTCTACGTAAACATTGGCACCCAGACTGCTATCACAATTAGTAAGCATCACTTCTGTGTACTCCATTGTATGTACGTCAATGTAAGCAAGCTTTTGTAAAGACGTCAATACAAACAATTTTTCCTTTTCCATTGAAAAACTAACAGGCCTCACCAAGCTTTCCCATCGATGCTTTTCATAACGAAACATCCTTGTCCAGGATTCTGCCACAGCGTACTCTCTCATGATCCATACATTACATTCAAGATAACTGTTGGCTAAAAGACACAAGCAGCCATCTAAATCTCCCACATATAGGTAATCATCAGGCCTAACCTGGAAACTTGGCAGTGGCAGACGGTTAAACGTCTCATCCCTTAGACTAAATGTAACAATAGCCTCAAACACATTATTGATATTAGTCCCAACCCAGTGAATCACTTCATGTGCCAAAGCGCCAATACCCCAATTCCAGGGTTCGGAAAAGCGAGGAACATCAACCAATGTTTTCCAACATTTACCATTCAAGCTATAAACCATAACTTCACATTGGAAAACCCCCTTCTCCGTATTCAAAGCCTGCCTAATCCTCACACATTTCCAGTCCCTAGAAACACTATCGTAACCAAACCCAAACGCGTGGCGAACGCAGGACTGGTCAGGTGGCAAAAAAGGAAGCTCATTGTAGGTTTGATTAGTTGGGTTATACAACACCAAATGACCATCATTAAAGCGAAGCAAAAGCAAGCCACAACATGACCCGATAACCCCCACCGGGGTTTTGCAATTCTTAAACGGATGACTGAGTTCAATTATGTTATCAAAAGAGTCGAAATCGGCCGACAAAAGTGGAGGGCAATTTTTCTCACACCAGTAAAAAGATCTTTGCAAATAAAGCTTAGAAGCTGAGACAACAAAGTGAAGATTGGTTTTGGTTGCAAGAGATTGTTGTACATGACAATGAACAAATTCATCATCACTTATTAATTTACACCACAATTTGCAAACAATCTTCAAGCATACCACAGTTTTTGCAGGGAATCTTGACAGTATATCAGTAATTATATCAATCGGAAGTTGGTTTAGGGTTAGCATCGTCATCAGTATAATAATCAATTGAAAATCTAATTAATATGATAAATAATGAAATTAAAGTGAAAATCTAAAAAGGGTACCTAGAAAATCAGAGATTAGTGTCATGAGTTTCTGGGAATCGAAAAGAATGTGATCTAGGGTTTACAAGAGAAAAGGGCTCGTTTTAGATTCCAGGCCGCCATCATTGATAGTACTTGATGTAGACATTGTATAATTGAAAGCTTGATTTTATTTATGAGGGCAATGTCTCATATTTATAGTACAACCGATGGTATCTTAGTTTCCATGAAATAGAGTATATGGAATAGAATAGGAAACCAACAACTAAACAGAATAGGACAGTTTTCCTAAAGATAGAATAAAACTAGAACATATAATAGAACTATATGATTCTATTTCCTTAACACGCTCCCGCAAGATGGACCGTCTAGAAGACAGACCAATCTTGGAAAGAATAGACGTGAAACGCGGCTGAGCAAGACCCTTAATAAGCACATCAGCAAGCTGGTCAATTCCGGTCCATGCATTACATTCAAGAAAACAGTTAGCTAAAAGACACAAGCAGCCATCTAAATTTCCCACATGTAGGAATCATCCGACCTAACCTGGAAACTGGGCAGCGGCAGACAGCTAAACGTCTCATCCTTTGGACTAAATGTAACAATAACCTCAAACGCATTATCGATATTAATCCCAACCCAATGAATCACTTCATGCACCAAAGCGCCAATACCCGAATAACAGGGTTTGAAATAGCAAGGAACATCAACCACCCTTTTCCAACAATTACCATTCAAGCTATAAACCATAACTTCACATTGAACAACCGCCGTCTTGGTATACAAAAGCTGCATAATCCTCCCACATTTCCAGTCCCTAAAAACACTATCATAACCAAACTCAAACACGCAGCGAGCGCAGGACTGGTCAGGTATAGATACAGGCAAAAAAGCAACCCGCGAAATGACCCGGTAACCCCCACCGGGGTTCTGCAATTCTTGAAGGAATGACTGAGTTCAATTGGGATATGAAAAGAGTCGAAATCGGCCGAGTAAAGTACAGGGCAATTTTCTTACTAGGTTTCACAGAAAGATTATATTTTTGCAAATCAAACCTAGAAGTTGAGACAACATAGTGAAGATTGGTTTTGGCTGCAAGAGATCGTTCTATATGACAATTAACAAATTCATTATCACTAATTATTAAATTAAACCATGATTTGCAAACAATCTTCAAGCAACACACTGTTTTTGCAGGCAATCTTGACAATATATCAGTAATTAAATCAATTGGGAGCTGGGTTAGGGTTAGCATGATCATTAGTATAATGAATTGGCAATCTAATCTAATTAATATGATAAATAATGAAATTAAAGTGAAAACATAAAATGGGTACCAGGAAAATCAGAGATTAATGGAACAACAGTGATGAATTTCTGGGAATCGAAAAAATGCAAACTAGGGTTCATAAGACTAAACGAAGCGTTTAATCATCACAAGAGAATTTTTTGGTACCTCAAATCCCACATTTTGAGCTGAGCAAGTTTAGCTAATTAGGCCCCGACCAAAAATATGAATCAGATGGGGCTATAATTCTATAATTAAGTTAGTCTGTCTCTCCGTCCAGTCCGGTTCTTGTTTTCTTATATTTGAAGTCTTTGGTTGGTCTGATTGTTCAAGACCGATTATTTTTATTTTGGATTGAATAAGGGCATTGCTAAAGCTAACCCCCCAAATTGCTTAGTTAACCCCTCATTTTCATTTCCTTTTCCAGTTTTGCCCTTCTCTCTAAATAATCTCTCTAAACATATTTTTCTTCCGTAAATTGTAAATGGGTGACGGAGATCTTTTTTTAATTATCTCTTTAATTCGTACAATAATGAAAATGCGTCCAATAATGAAGAAAATCGATTTCAAAATGATTGGAATGCCGAACAACATTATCGGTATAACGATCATCACTAT
>JAYMSF010001842.1:0-11253 GCA_036897335.1 Silene vulgaris
AAGCCATTATATGTTGAATTGATTAGTGTCAACTCTCAAAAACAAGTTTGGGTTTAACTAGATTGTAGTTTAGTGTAGTTTTTTAATAAAAAACTAACACCATTATGTTTGGGTCCAAAAATAGAATACATGATGCAACTTGGGATTATTTTGGGAAGATTCAAACTTGGGATTAAAAATGGAAGAATGTTGAAACTTGGGATTATTGGTGTTAAATTTCCCTTACTTTTTTAAACTGCTGCAAATGTATATGCAGTGAGCTCTAGATGCAGTTTTGTAAATGCTCACACAACGATGACATTAACCTATGCTTCACATAGTCACACTCCAGCATTAATCCTCTTTTCTACTTTCGATGACATTTGACAATATGTAAAAAACCGCGACAAACCTGAAGGTCATGATAGAAGTTGGCTCAATTTCAATGCATATGCATTTTGCAAGCTTCCTGTAAAACCACGAGGCTCGCCTTCGCACTAGCATAGTCACGGGGGAAAGCAATATGGAGGCCGATAGTAACAGTTAGCATCTTAATACATACTTTGAAAAATAGGAAATCGGCACCCTCTTCTACTGCATCTTTAATAAATGTAGACTTGGTTACAGGGAAATCGAACAGACCCTGGAACAGACATAAGCATTACAGCAAGAAAACAGATGAAATATCGGTCCCTGAGTCTTTAGATGACCGCATTGTTTGATTCCAAATACTCTGTATTAAGGTGTCTATATTGACAAAGGTATTGACACATAATTGCAGGCAAAAAAACAGCATAGAAATGACTATAATCTGCACTTTAAGGCAGCCAAAATTATGACTGCTTCACTCTTCTCTTAAACATGCTACAGGCGGCGACGTCTTTACTGAAGTTATAACTAGATTGTAGAACTAATGTTTAGTGCCACCAGAGCCGAGCTTGGCGTAGAGACTGTAAACTGATCAGTTCAACAAGAGTCATGGTTCCAGAGTAGGCTACATAATTAAATCCACAGGGACTTCACTGGTAGAACAACATGTAATTAAGTGAAAGATAAATTGGATAGTTATATCAGATTATCAGTATGTTTGCTTCTTCTTCTTATATCAATTCTTGCATATCCGAATTAATCCGAGTTCGAGTCCATGTAAAATCGTAAAGGTACCACCGTACCACACAACTCTTCATCTTGAATTACATTGTTACATTCACACACGTTTTGAACACGAGGCCTTTTTGTTTAAGCTAGATCAATCCATTATTAGTTAATCTAAGTGTTTAAACACGTTAGTCGAATAAGAATTTACGCAGGTTTCAAGTAGCCAGTCTAAATATGGGTCAAAAATATATTATGGGCCTTCTTAATTACTTGTGGTATTTTTATAAAGGATGCTACGTATTCATTTTACTAAAATCCGTTGATATTTTTTTGCCCTAAATGTCCCGAACTGGTGATCATGATCATATCATTAGTGACCAATTTGCCATTAACACTAGTCTTTTTACTACTTTTTGGGTAGAAAGAGTTACAAATCACACAATAGACCAATAGTCACAAAGACGAATTTGTTATTCATCGGATTTAAGTTCATGAGCTAATATATCTAACTTCATAACCCTCATCCTCAATATACTTATATACCATAACTTAATTTATTTTTATATTACCAATAACAGCCAGAGGGTCTTCACAAATAATAGGGGAGCTAAGACTTAAACACGTAATCTCATAGAGGAATATATTCACTTAAATACTTAATCACCATTCTAAGGGGACCGAATTTACTTCTTGAAATATACCTTAAGAAAATGTCATATGCCTCTCGACATAATCACATAACTAAAGTCCTCCGCTAATCGTTACTCATTTTAACCATTCTAACAACGATTTTTTTTCTGTGTACTTAAAAAAAACAATGATTTTCTTATCTTAAACCCTAATATAAATCATAGAGCCCTTAGATTTTGTAAGTTTGCATACCCAAATATCACAAAAAAATCCCAAATTGACAACTTGTAAAAACATCACAAGTGAACCAAAATCATCAAAGTGGACTCACAAAATCCATACAATTCACCTCTATAAGACTTCACTCCCACCTTATCACTCAAAACCCTTCCTTTTTCCCACCCTATCTCTTCTCCCTTCCTTCTCCTCCCTCCATTTTCTCCAAAGGGAGAGCTCAACCCTCAAAACCCCCTTCAATTCCAAACCCTAAACCCTAATTCTTCATCAATGGCTTCCTCTTCAATTGTTGGTGTATCCTCCATACTAAATTATCAAACCCCATCTCTACAAATCCCCAGAAAATTCCCAATTCCCACCTCTAATTCCCTCCCATTTTCCGAAAAATCAGCTTTGAATTCACAAAAGATTCAAACTTTGAAGTGGGTTTGCTCTGCTATTGCCACTCCTAACTCTGTGTTGAGTGAAGGGGCTTTTAAGGGTATTACTGGGGAGTTTGCTAAGGATTCATTCAACGTTGGTCGAGGCGAAAGCGAGGATGAAGACGAAGACGAAGATGATGAGGACGAGGATGAGTTTAGTGAGGAGTTTGATGAGAGTGAAGTTGAATTTGAAGGTGTTGTTGAAGGTAAAGGATTGAGTGCTGATGAACTTGAGGTTGGGAAGTTGGGTCTTCCTCAAAAACTCGTTGATTCTCTTATTAAACGTGGAATTTCTCAGCTTTTTCCAATTCAGGTATGAAATTTAATTGTTAATTAACTTTTTTTTTTGTTACAAGTTTATGTTTTTGTGTTTTTTTGAGATTATGTTTTTTGGATAGAGTTAGTCTTGTTTAAGACCGTCTTAAGTTTACAACCGAGTCGTTGTAGCTATCATTAAGTGAACCATTTAGCATAGCAGTAGCGAATAGGCTAGCTTAAGGTTAAGACGGTCTGAAATGAGATATTTCGGTGTGGATAAGCTGATGGTTATTGGTTATTTGAGATTATGTTTTGGATAAGGTTATTGTTTCTAGGTTTATGAACGTTGTGTTGAGGTTATGTTTCGGATAAGGTTATTGTTTCTAGGTTTATGAAGCTAGTCATTGTAGCTATTGTAAATGAATCACTTAGCATAGCAATAGGCCGTGTTAAATTAAGGCGGTCTTAAATGAGATATTGTGATGTGGATAATGTCATACTTAGCTAGCTTCCAAGATGTATTGAGTTTGTTGGAAGGATGATGGGAGAAGTTGTTGTAAAGCTTTAGTGGATGGTGTTTATAATGAGTCAAATTTTATGTGTTAAATCGATATGGATAATCCTAAACTACGCGGATTGTAGTGTTGTTAGTTGGCTGTTGATTGGTGAGCTCTTGGGAATGAGTAAGACTGTTCATTGCTCCCCTTACCTCACTTAGGCAGTAACATTTTTAAGGAATAGGAATAATGTATGATGTAAATTGTCTCTGCAAGTCATTCTGGTTTCGAAATAGATTAAGTAACTACATCAAATATATATGGATGAACATGTCAATTTGCAAGAAACAAATGCTATCCATCACAGGGTTATGCTAAGTGTGTCGCTGCGCAGATTCATACCATGCTTTAGTGTCTTTCCAACTTCAGCGTGTTGTTTAATCTTCATTTATCAGATTTGCTTGTTGTATAGAAAGACTACTATGAATGAAGGGATGTACATGTTCTTGTGGCTGTTAGTCCACTTTGAGTTGTTGATATGTTTTCTCGCTCTTTCATGCATTGTATTTTGGCTTACAATTTCTGGTCTTATACAGCGTGCTGTACTAGTTCCTGCACTTGAAGGTAGAGATATTATTGCTCGAGCAAAAACTGGGACCGGTAAGACTTTAGCTTTTGGAATTCCCATTCTGAAACGCGTTACTGAAGGCCATGACGAAAGGAGTAATCTAAGGTAACTATGAACTGCTTGAATGATGATGTAGTTCTACTAGTCTGAGAGCATGGTATTAAAGCACGACTTTTTTTCCTTTTTTTTTTAAGGCGGTTAGGACGGCTTCCCAAAGTATTGGTCCTTGCTCCAACAAGAGAGCTGGCGAAACAAGTTGAGAAGGAAATGAAAGAGACAGCTCCATATCTGAACACTGTCTGTGTTTATGGTGGCGTTTCTTATACATCCCAACAAAGTGCACTTTCCCGTGGAGTTGATGTGGTGGTGGGAACTCCTGGTAGAATTATTGACTTGATCAATGGTAACAGCCTCAAGCTTGGGGAAGTTGAATTCTTGGTTCTTGACGAAGCTGACCAAATGCTTGCTGTTGGGTTCGAGGAAGATGTGGAAGTGATATTGGAGACACTTCCAAAAAAGAGGCAAAGCATGCTTTTTTCGGCAACTATGCCTACTTGGATCAAGAAGTTGTCAAGAAAATATTTGGATAACCCCCTGACTATTGATTTGGTAAGCATGCTTTATTCCGTCTGCGATAGGTAAAATAATGGAAAAATAAAAGAAAATTGGTTAAAATGAATAATATGTGATGACACTTTTTTCGTGTGAGTTTTGATGCTGAGTTTTATAATCAATGCAGCAAGTCTTTTGGTTAGCCTCTTGTAGTAAGCTTTCTTTAGGTGTGCTTGTTTGATTTATTTATTTGTCTCATTCATCAATTGTAATCTATTTGTCGGGTAAACTTCCTTACAGGTTGGTGATCGGGAAGAGAAGTTGGCTGAAGGGATTAAACTGTATGCTATATCAAGTACTGCTGCTTCAAAACGTACAATGCTTAGTGACGTTATTACGGTATGATTGAAGGATGAAGCTCGCTATTCTGTCGGAACTCCCATTTTTTAAAGTTTGTGTCACTTGTGAATTGTGTTACTGTTCACCAGTTGTCTTAAAATACACCAATTCTTGTTTATGACCGTCTTAACTTAAACGGCTCTCACACCCGACTAAAATAAAGGTGGAGATAAAAGAAATTTGTGAGAAGTCTTAAATTAAGACGGTCTTAAGCAAGACCAACTCCTTAATATATGATTTCACACAACTATTTCTGTATTTGACTCTGTATATTTGGTCAGATTTGAGGTTTGCACACAAAATAACAACAAAGCTTTTATCTGAAAAGGATTTGGCATCTGCTACCTTGAATCATCGTTTGAGCTTTTTCATCATTTCATGACGTGAAATAGCGAAAAGAAAAAAGAAAAATAGAAAAATATTCATACAGGAAGGAGAATGCTACAAAATAGTCAACGCAAAAATAATGCTAAGAATGTCATAAAACTGCGGAAAACTTCCATGTTTTAAAAGACTTGAAAAAAAAGATGGAAATATTAAAGAGCTACAGACTCGTATGAAAGTGCTCGTAGGAACACTACAAATTGATGATGCATATTTTTTCCTTTCTGGTTGTCCATACAATGGTCTTGAAAACTCTTGAATTTTTGCTCGAATATCCATGGTTATACTATTATTATCTGAATGCTGAAGAGCTAATTATGCCATTTAATTATATGTGCCTTGTAGGTGTATGCAAAGGGTGGGAAAACAATTGTGTTCACACAGACTAAACGAGATGCTGATGAAGTCTCTTTGGCATTATCAAATAGCATTCCATCTGAAGCACTGCATGGCGACATATCTCAACATCAGCGTGAAAGGACATTGAATGGTTTCCGGCAAGGAAAATTTTCTGTACTAGTTGCAACGGATGTTGCATCTCGTGGTCTTGACATACCAAATGTTGACCTGGTTAGTCTTCAGGACTACATTTCAAATGCCGTCATTTGATTTTTATCACTATGCTATGTGTCTGAAGTCTGCATTGCTTTTCACCTGCTTATGTTTCTCATTTTGACATGGAAGTCAAACAAAATTATTAAGTTTGTTTCAAGTTGAATCATGTGATGCCTGATTCTTGACCAATTTACTCCATATTTGCCTCTTTAACACAACAGTGGTTAATGTGTCTTTGTTTACTTGTTCTCCAGGTTGTTCACTATGAAATGCCGAATGATCCAGAGACTTTTGTGCATCGTTCAGGCCGTACTGGACGTGCAGGGAAGGAAGGCACTGCCCTTTTAATGTACACTAGCAACCAGAGAAGAACAGTACGCTCCCTGGAAAGAGATGTAGGGTGCCATTTTGAGTATGTAGGTGCCCCATCAGTTGAGGAGGTCTTGGAGTCTTCCGCTGATCAAGTTGTTGCTACTTTACGCGGTGTCCACCCTGATTCAATTAAATTCTTCACCCCAACTGCACAAAAATTACTTGAAGAGCAGGGTACAGGAGCTCTTGCCGCTGCCATAGCCCACTTAAGTGGATTCTCCCAACCTCCGTCAGCGAAATCTCTCCTCAGCCATGAGCAGGTAACCAATTGTCTCACACTATGCTGCTAAATCTACCCATGTGGCCATGTGTATTAATATGAGTAGCAATTATTTTACTACCATCAGTGACCATGTGTCGTATTGATAACGGCATTTTACTGGGTGAGCTCTTTCATATCTTTAGTGATCATCTGTTATCGAAACTTGGAGCAAGCTGGTCTCATGATAGTGTTATCATGGCATCGTCTTGCATGTGGGACTAATGGTGACCTAGCTTAATTTAGCCGGTCACATATTAATTTATAGACTTGTTGTGCACATTTAACTAAGTATGTGAGTTGTAAACTGCTTATTTAATACTCCATATTTTTCTTAGTGATTCTAGCGGACTTCCTCATTTTGAATATGCTATTATAGCTCCCTGTACAGCACAAACTCTGGTGCATTCACAACCTTCAGCTTTGTAAACAAAATTAGGATTGTCATTTAACATTCAGACATGAAATTTCAATTTCAGGGATGGGTTACGTTGCAATTGAGTCGTGATTCAGTTTTTTCGAGAGGATACATGTCTGCCAGATCTGTCATGGGATTTCTATCTGATGTATATCCTACAGCTGCCGACGAAGTTGGAAAGATACAGTTGATTGCAGACGAAAGGGTGGGTCATGGGTTCTGTTTATCTATTTACAGTTTTCAGTGTTTTATTTTAGTTTGTACCAAGTAAATATTTACTACGTATGATATTAATGTCTGTCTTTATTTCAGGTTCAAGGTGCTGTGTTTGATCTTCCTGAGGAAATTGCGAAAGAGCTTCTGAAGAAAGAACTACCACCAGGGAACACCCTGTCTAAGATCTCTAAGGTCTATATATTATCTCTCGACTCTTAATTTAAGTCGATTATGGCACATCATCTTTTTAGTATGATAGGAAGTCGGCTTCTTTTTGTAGTTTCTAATGACATCCACAATTGTACGAGCTCCTTTCCAACTCTTACCATTGTGTATCACCCCACTTCATCAATTTAAAGACCACTCATCCTTAAAAACTTTTATCGATTAAAACCATCGAGCAAATTTTTAAATGGCCTCACATATTCTGTACTAGTCCATTTTGAAGACAAGAAACCACTCCTTAAATAATAAAGGACCTGCTCAGTGCTCATACACAAGGAATGATCATATAGAGTTGCGCTTTAAGACGATTTCTAAGGTTCAATTGATGTTGAAACTAATCATTGTGGATGTTGTTGATACTTAGTTTCCTCACTCTTGATGTGATATTACTTGCAGTTGCCTGCCTTGCAAGATGATGCGCCTCCAAGTGACAATTATGGAAGATTTTCTGGCCGAGGACGTGGTTCTCGTGGAGGCATGTCAGACAGAAGAGGTTCGGGAGGAGGATCGCGCACTTCCCGAGGGTGGGGTAGGAGTCAAGACTCTGATTTTGAGGACGGTGGCAGCGATTCATTTAGACGAGGTGGTCGCAGCCCAAGACCTAGCACCAACAGGTGGTCCTCAGGCTCAAGTTCTAGAAGCAGTGGTGATGATTGGTTAATTGGCGGTGGGCGATCAAGTAGTAGATCATCTCCCATGGGAGGCAGGAGGGATGGGTAAGCTTCCTTATTCTTGCTTTTATATAGACATGGCAAACAGTCATTCAAGTGTATGCTTATTAAAACATTTGGGTTGGGTTATTTCAGTAGGTGGTTACCGGTTAGCTGATTAGGTCTTTTTTCGAGTTGTAAAGCCAGTAAAGGTTTTTGCTTGAAATTAGTCAATTTGGGTCGGGTAAATTTGGAGGTGAATCGTTTGGTGCCATTTTGACATGATTTCTGTACATGGCTTGCAGGCAATTTAGTGGGGCGTGTTTCAATTGCGGAAAATCAGGACATAGGGCAACAGAATGCCCTACCAAGCAGTCTTACTAGAACTCTGCCTCCTAACCTACATCAGGCCGCCCGAATTTTTGCCAGTCTAGGGCAAACAAGTTTCCTGAACGCTTTTGCCGACATTCTGTGCTAAAGGGGGTCCCACGCTCTATATGAGCCATTCAGAAGACAAGCAATATGATGCTGTAACCAGGTAGCGTGATTTTGAAATCCCGTGTAGATCACTTGGAGCTGTACTCACCTGTTTCCGCTGCCATGATCATCTATGTTACTACTGTAGTTCACACAACCAAACATTTTAGCAATTAAAGCCATAGTCGTATTTTTTCTTCGATTTTGTGTATTGTGTTTATGATCAATATCTTCCCATGTTTTTTCTTTGAATCAGTACAATTTGATTTGTTAGTGTAACTGTGTAAGTTACCTGTAAACTAGTAAAGGACGCTTCTGCTCAGTTCTAGTGGAATTAATGATCTATTTGTGCTGTATATTCAGCCATTTTGTGTAACTTCTGGGAATTAGAACTTTACGTTTATGTATGATTGTATTTTTGTTAATTTCCGAACATTTAAATCTCAATGCATCAAAGACTCCCGTCTATAGTAAAAATCAATTGGGTATAGTGATATATACAAACCATATAATCAATGTACCATGCATAAGTTATCTCAAATACATAATCAGCAATCAAACATTCAAGCGATATATATACATTAAAAAATGCGGTATTATTTATTTCCAAATGTTATATTGGATAATATACGTCATATGTGATCCAAACACTCTTCTGAATTGATATCTTATACGGGCACACCCCAGGATGCCCCGAACTTATCCCGGGTTCTTGTGACAAAGAAATTGTTTTCAGATGATGTATAAACAAAATGTGTCCCATATCACAATTCACAAACATCCACTTATTAAAATCCGATGGAGCTCCCTCTTGTCACCAGACAATCCTGTTGCAAGAAGTATTGCTGATCGTCTTTCTTGGGATACTCGCAGGATGGCGAGACTAGTCTTCTCAAAGACGGCACATTTTGTACTATATACTCCACAACATTAACATTGACATTTGAACAACCACTTAGGCTCAAGTACCGCAGTCTTTTACAGGATTCTATCACCTCCTTTACCCCCTTTTCTGTGACGTTTCTGCAAAAATCCAAACCCAAGTAGAGCAGGCCGGGGCTGTTTCTTCCAATCCTCGCAAGAATTTCATCGTTTATCCCTGAAAAATTTGCAACCAGCTTTTCTAGTTTTGAGGCCTTCGCTTTTTCTCTGGAGAACATCAAATGGCGGCATTGATTCAACACCAAACTCTTGATTGTAGGACTGTAATCAAGGATGTCAGCAACATCCAGCAGTTCAGTACCTCGAAAACAATCAGAAAGGTCAAGCTTCTCTAGATTAGGGCAAATCACTAGAACCTTTCTGAGATAAGCACTGCCGAGGAATTGAATAGACCATAAACGCAAGGAACGTATTGCGAAGTTCTTCACAGGATGGTCATTGATCAATTCTTCTCTTCCTAGGCAGGTATTACCAATTTCAAGCCGACTTAAAAGGCTACATCTTTCTGAGAGCGTAACAAAAGCTGAATCTGATAGAAGCGGACAGCAATTGAGTTTTAACGTTGACAAGTTTAGAAAAAACTGGCACAAATAATCTATATGCTCATTTGTGAGGAAATCAGCTCCAAATAGTGCTAAAGATTTTAAAAATGGATGTGAGCGAAGAAGCGATGAGATCCCGGAAAATGTATAACTTTTGCAGAATGATAGAGTGAGTTCTGTCAAAGGGATTTGCGCTTTGGCAGCCGAATGCAGAAACTCATCAGAGATGTTCAGATCTGTGAATTTCAGCGAAACTAAGTGTTTTGGAAGATAAATTGAATCTTCAACACCAAATGATCCAATCTTAAAACTTGCCATTATACACAAGGACGTCAATCGAGGACTATTACGAAAAAGAAAGGAAATCCCATATTCTGTTATACTAGTACCAGAAGAATCAGCTACAATTTGTTCAAGAAAAGGACAATTCAATGATAATGAAATGAGGGACTTATCTGAAATGCATTGATTTCCTGTAAGATCTACTTTACGCAGTCTTTTGAGCTTGGATGCCAAAAACTCGATCCCTTCATCGGTCACAGCAATGATTTTATGATCAACTGTGAAGTTAAAATAAGAGTACCTGATGTTTATCTCCTCAAGCTGGGGAAAATAGCTTGCTATTTTCAGAAGGTCGGGATCTTTCAGGGACGAATTCGAACAGCCAAGTATCTTCAAATTCTTCATGGCTGAACCAAGATTCTGCAGGCAAACATCAGGTAAATTTTCATTGTGGGAGAGATCCAACTCTTCCAAGTCTAACCCGGATTCTGAAATTACTTGAATAGCCCTGCTGAGGTCTCCTTGGAAGTTGACCAGCTGTATCTTCTTCAGATTTGGAAATCTACTGAGTAGACTAACTAGGACATTGATTGATGGACTGAAAACTGTTAAGCTCTCCTGGATTAAGTTAGTGATTGACAGAAACTCCTTGCAGACTAACGAGACCGAGTCCCGATCGCTTGGATTGTTAAGCTTGTCGAAAATTATGTCCCAACATATAGGCAAGTTTTTGTGAGTTTCTGCTTCCATTTCCACCCTGAAACAGTCTCAGAGTTTCAGAAGCATTGACAAATACATACAATACAAGTTTTAAGTTTTTGACATTCTTTGGCCAGAGAACAATTCCTTAAGCAAGTCCTTTGACTTTTTTGATCTAGGAAATACAAATATTTTATTCTGTACCCCTTGCCCCGCCCACCCCCCCACCCGGGCCGAGCCAGTGCCACAGTTTTTGTGACTAGCCCGGCCTAGCCCGCCAAAATATAATAAAAAACCTATGTGGGATGGGCCTGGGTCAGAAATTATAGAGCCCAGCCCAGCCAAGCACAGCCCACCCCCTTTTTAGTGTTGGGCCTGGGCCAGAAATTGGCAGCCTAGCCCAGCCCAGCCCGGTCCAGCCATTGTCCACCTCTCATTAGGGGTGGTGAGCAGTTGTTTAACAGGTTGGTTGTTGATGCTGTCTTCCGGGATGGATGGGATGCCGCTGAGTCTAGCTGACAGTCGTTATAGC
>JAYMSF010001843.1:0-11250 GCA_036897335.1 Silene vulgaris
AACTCAAATTTAAATAAATTTATATGTAATGTTTTTAGTTTTATTGTAATTCTTTAGAGCTTAATGTTTAAGTGAATAAACTCAGAAACTTTATAGTAAAACTCATAATTTTTAGAACAAAACTCAAAAACTTTATTATAATGCTTAGAAACTATAGAATTGGAGGTAATACATCGGATGTACTATCCACTTACTGTTCTTTTTGCTAGCTAATATAGACATTCTGCTTTCATCCTTTTAAGATGGTATTTGACCCGATTTATGTTTACGACAGATACTCCCAAGCCTCGTCTTAAACAGAATTTGTGATAATAATAACTTCATTTCATATACTATAATCCAAATCCATTTTTATTATTAAGTCAAACTAATATGGAGTGTAAATGGAGATAAAGTACCAAAATCACCGAGTAGAGTATAGATCAAATAATAATAAAAACTCAAATTAAGTAATTGACTTCGATTTAAAACAAAATTGGCCTGAAAGTAAGGTCTACATAGAGTACAAACCCATATATAGCATAACATGCATAAACGTATAATTAAAGTTAATCCTTAAATATCAACTAAACCATATGCATGCTTATAAAAAGGATGCAAGTATGGCTATCATTTTCATCCTCAAATAACTTCTCAAATATCATTAATCAACAAAAAAAAAATGAAACGATTCGCCGTGTTAGTGTCCATCCTCTTAATTGCCTTGGCGTTTGCTGAGGCGGCCCCTAAGGAGCCTAAGCCGCCAAAGGTGCTTCCGCCTAGGATAGTGAGGTGTAACGACAAAAATTACCCTTCGTGTTTTCACAAGGAGTTTACTTGCCCCGCTGCCTGTTCTCGTAATTGTACCGCTAATTGTATTACTTGTCAGCCTTCGTGCGGGCCTAAGCCACCAAAGGTGCTTCCGCCTAGGATAGTGAGGTGTAATGATTATCATTACCCTTCGTGTTTTCATAAGGAGTTTACTTGTCCCGCTGCCTGTTCTCGTAATTGTACCGCTAATTGTATTACTTGTGAGCCTACGTGCGGTCCACCACCACCGAAACAGAAGTTGGTCAACTGTAAGGACCATAAAACGTATAATGCTTGTAGTAAGATCCAACAATTGTGTCCTCTTTCTTGTGCTAGGACGTGTACAGTCGATTGTAAAACGTGTCAGCCGGTTTGTGACCCTGTTTCCCCGGTTTATAGCCCACCCCCACCACCATACACACCACCCACGCCTACCCAAAGTCCACCACCACCCACCCCGTACACACCACCCCCACCGCCTTCACCTACCGTTACTCCTAGCCCACCACCATCATCAGGAGTTAGTCCTAAGCACTTTGCAAGATGCATGAACAAGAATTACAATCAATGTTACCAAAGAAAGCTTACTTGCCCACCTGCATGTTCCGAGAGTTGTCAAGTTGACTGTGTCACTTGCAGTCCAGTTTGCAGTAAGTTTTTTATCTATCGTCTAAATCATTCAGTTTCCTTTTTATTTAGCAGCAACTCTTCTATACGACTGTCCAATTTGCAGTAAGTTTATTATCTAAAAAAAGATTTATATATCTAATCAATTTGTATAATGATGTTACCATTTTTGTAGTAGAATGTTGTAAACCTTCAATTTCAAATTTATGTAGGTTGTGACCAGCCCGGAACTGTATGCCAAGATCCGAAATTCATAGGAGCAGATGGACTTACATTTTATTTCCACGGTAAAAAAGAGCAAGACTTTTGCCTACTTACCGACTCCAATCTCCACATCAACGCTCACTTCATAGGCAAGCGTAACGCCAACATGGGTAGGGACTTTACTTGGGTCCAATCCCTTGGTATCCTCTTCGACAACCACCAACTCTACCTCGGTGCTAAGAAAACCGCCACTTGGAATGACGCCCTTGACCACCTCTCCCTCTCCTTCGATGGCCAACCCATCAACGTCAACGAGGCCGATGGTGCCACATGGCACTCATCCAACGGTATGTAAACTTGTTGGAATATTTTTAATTTTGTAAAATCTGTTTCACGCTTACAACTGTCTTAGTGTGTGTTTGACCTAACTTTTCAAAGTGTTTTTGGACTTAAAAGTAGTTTTTGGCCAAATACATCATATATGTAAAAGTTAAAAATAATTTCTCAAAAACTCAAATATCATTTTTTTACCCATAAAAACAGAAGCAGCAATTTGATGTTTTTGATTTTGGAGAGTTGCTTTTAAAAAATTAAGCTCTAGAAACAAAAATTCATTTTTAACAATTTAGGCCAAACATGCTCTAAGACAACAAATCTTATTAACAACTTGTATTTTTTGTTAAATAAACTGTCTCAAACCAATCTTATTATAAAACCGTCTCATATAAAAAGCCATACATTTTCACAGGCCTAACCATCACAAGATCAAAGGCCACCAACGCAATCGAGATTGAAGCAGAGAACAAATTCAAGATCAAAGCAGTCGTAGTCCCGATAACCGCGAAAGAATCCATGATCCACAATTATGGAATCACTCAAGAAGATTGTTTTGCTCACCTTGACTTAAGCTTCAAGTTTTACTCATTAAGTGGAAATGTGAATGGTGTATTAGGGCAAACCTATGCAAGTAACTACGTAAGTCGAGTTAAAATGGGAATTGAAATGCCGGTTCTTGGAGGCGAAAAGGAATTCCATTCCTCAGGATTGTTTACTACAGATTGTGCTGTGAATAAATTCATTGGAGAAGGAATTGATGATGAATTTTCTCAAGGAATGGAATTTGCTGATCTTAACTGTGCTTCTGGGATTAATGGTCGCGGAGTTGTTTGCAAGAAGCGTTAATTGATTAATTAATTAATTAATTGACGGATTAAATATTTATTAATTATATATGATAATGTTCAGATTTAATTGTTTTCGTGATCGTATTGGCGTGGAATGTAACAAGATTGAATTTTGTAATCCTTCTGTATAACTATACAATAAAAAAGTTATGGTGGTTGAATTGTATTATTTGTCTCGGAATAAGGTTCACACTTCACACTTTTCTTTTCAATCCGTTCACAACACGTATTAGGATATTAGGCCCATGTTTTGCACTAGCTGTGTATGACCGATAACTTTGATAACTTGCACGAAATTGTTTGGGAAACTTTTGGAGTGGAAATATTTCTGCTTGGTGTTCTGATAAGATCCTTAACACGCGCGGCCATACAAAGTCTTATTTAATTTAGACGATCTCCATCCTCGGCCGTGAGGCTTGGGAGTGTTGGAGGTTTTTGTGAGTTTATATGTAAAACAACAATGAAGAAGGGAGAAGATTGCTTACTTGAATAAATGAAAGTACAAAGCTTAAATAGGAAATAACAGTGGTAGCAACTGATGCCTTAAACCACGTCTAATGTAGTGCCTTAACATTAGGATCACTACTCTACCAATTACTGAAATGCAGGAAACAGAAAAACTGAAAGCAAACTAAGTCCTAAATCATAGGAACTCTAGATTAACATGTGGAGATATTTGAATTATATTCTAATACCTCCCCTTAATTCAAATACTTCGAACCCCGATCCTTTCCATGAACATTTGATGCTTTGCTTGAGACAAACTCTTGGTGAACAAGTCAGCATTCTGATCATTGGTTCCACAGAACATTAGCTGAACTTTTCCTTCATTAACCAGACCCCTGATAAAATGGTGTTGAACTTCTATGTGTTTCGTCCTTGCATGATATGCAGGATTCTTTGTCATGGCAATTGCAGATTTATTATCACACCAAATTACAGTGGCCTTACTCTGTTCATTTCCCAAATCAACCAATAACTTTCTCAACCAGATGGCCTGTCTTCCAGCTGCACCTGAGGCCACATATTCAGCCTCACTTGTTGACAGCGCCACTGTGTCTTGCTTCTTTGAGCTCCAAGTTATTGCTCCTGACCCTAGAGAAAACACTGAGCCAGAAGTGCTCTTTCTTTCATCCAAACTACCTGCCCAGTCACTATCAGTGTACCCAACCAAACTGAAGTTGTCAGAAGACTCATACCAGATTCCTTTCTCTATAGTTCCTGCCACATATCTCAGAACTCTCTTTGCAGCTCCAAGGTGCTGCCTTGTTGGATTGTGCAGAAACCTTGAAATGACACTCACACTGTATGCAATATCAGGCCTTGTGTGAGTTAGATAATTCAAACCACCTACAATGCTCCTGAACTGCTTCTCATCAGCTTTTCCTGTACCATCCTCCCTCTACAATTTTTCATTTGTATTCATTGGTGTGATGGCAACTTCACACTGTTCCATTCTGAACTTCTTCAACAAATCTTTGGCATATTTCTTCTGTGACACAGAAATTCCTTCTTCAGTCTGATTCACCTCTAATCCAAGAAAGTATTGTAACTTTCCCAGATCAGTCATCTCAAATTCACTCATCATGGCTTTTCTAAATTCAGTCAGCATTTCCTGTGAAGAGCTCATATAGATTATGTCATCCACATAGACACATACCACAAGAAACTCATTTGCTACCTTCTTGATGTATAGTGTAGGTTCATTTTCACTTCTAGCAAACCCACTCCTTTCAAAGAAGCCATCTAACCTACTGTACCATGCTCTGGGTGCCTGTTTCAGCCCATATAAGGCTTTTCTCAGCTTGTATACTTTGTCCTCCTCTTTCTCTTTGACAAAACCCAGTGGCTGCTCAACATAGACTTCCTCCTGAAGTTCACCATTCAGGAATGCAGACTTAACATCAAACTGATGTACAGTTAGCCTGAGTTGAGCAGCTAAGGCAAGGATCACTCTGACTGTCTCAAACCTTGCTACTGGTGAGTAGGTTTCCTCATAATCAATTCCCTCCATTTGAGCATATCCCTTTGCTACCAGTCTGGCCTTGTGCTTCTGTATTGTGCCATCAGTGTTAAACTTGGTTCTAAATACCCACTTTAACCCAATAACATTCTTGTTGACTGGTAAATCAACCAATTCCCAGGTTTTGTTCTTCTGAATGGACCTGATCTCATCTTCCATGGCCATTTGCCACTCAGCTTCCTTTACAGCCTGATCAAAATTGACTGGCTCTGCAGTAACCAGTGCAAACCCACATGTCTCATAGATTTCTTCTAAGGACCTCATTTTCCTTGGAGGAGACTCATCAGATGAAGATGAGTCTTCTGATGCTGCTGCAGATGCTGGTGTGGATACTGGTGTTGCTGTTGGTGAGTCAGCTAACCCATTCTGTTCACCCTGACTCATTTCTGGCTGTGGCTCAGATTCCCACTCAAAAGTAAACTCCCTCTGATTATCACCCTGTCTTGACCAATCCCAGATTTCTTCTTCAGCAAATATTACATTTCTACTGATAATTATATTTCCATTTACTGGATTGTACAGTCTATATGCCTTAGATTGTGTAGCATATCCAATAAAAATACACTTAATGGATTTTTCATCAAGCTTTGATCTTATATTAACCAGGGTGTATGCTATGCATCCAAAAACTCTTAGGTGATCCACATTAGGCCTTCTTCCTCTCCAAATTTCATAAGGAGTTTTGTCCTGAATAGCTCTTGTGGGTGAGATATTCAGGATATAAACTGCAGTTGACACAGCCTCACTCCACAAGTCATTTGGTAATCTCCTTCCTCTTAACATGCTCCTAGCCATCTCAACAACAGTCCTATTCTTTCTTTCTGCAACACCATTCTGCTCTGGTGTGTATGGGGCAGTCAACTCTCTATTTAATTTATGCCATGATTCTCACAAAAACTTGAGAATTCCTTAGAAGTGAACTCTCCTCCCCTGTCTGTTCTAAGACACTTTAATTTATTTCCACTCTGGGTCTCAACTAGGACTTTAAACTTCCTAAAGTATTCAAAAGACTCAGACTTTGATTGCAGAAAATATACCCAGCTCATCCTACTGCAGTCATCAGTAAATAACAGAAAATATTTACTTCCTCCCAATGACTCAGTTTGCATAGGCCCACAAAGATCTGCATGAACTAGCTCTAAACACTCACTTGCCCTCCATGCCTTACCAACTGGAAATGACCCCTTAGACTGCTTCCCATAAATGCACCCTTCACACACACCTATTTCCCCAATTCTTGGTAAACCTTCTACCATTCCCTTATTACTCAGCAATTTTAAACTCTGCATATTTAAATGCCCATACCTCAGGTGCCACAGTCTAGCTTTATCATCTTCTTTCACAGCTAAGGCTCTATTAACATTTACCAAATCCAAGGAGAACATTTTATTTCTCCCCATGGGTGTGGTGGCAACAATTTCATTGGTTTTCTTATCCTTAATTTCACACAAATTGTCATCAAATAACAAGGAAAAACCAGACCCTAATAGCTGCCCAACACTCAGTAAATTATAGGCTAGTAAGGGAACATACTGAACATTATGAAGCAGTTTAATGTTACCTTGCTCAGTTTTAATGCCAATTGTTCCCACTCCTTCCACACATAGCTGCTTGTCATCCCCAAGCCTCACTTTGCTTTTTTGTGCTTCATCCAAGTTTTTAAACATGGATTTTGTACTTGACATGAGGTTTGAGCACCCACTGTCAATGTACCAGATATTGCCCTCATTTTCTTGAGCTCCTTCTCTGGTTAAAAATAACCTTTCTTCATTCTCAGCTACATTTGCCTTTTGATCAGACCTCTTTTCATTCTGATCTTTCTCTTTCTGCCAGCAATTGGCTTCCTTATGACCAGGCTTAGTGCAGTAATAGCACTTCATTGGACCCCTTGATGGCTTGGTGTCCTTTGATTGAGCCTCATAAGACTGGCCAGATGACCTGCCACGTCCCTTACCTCTGAAGCCTCCCCTGCCTCTACCTCTGTACTGAGGCTTGCTGGACTTCTCATGGGAGGTATCCTCCTTAGCCTGAAATGCCTTCTCTTCCTTCTTCTCTGAGGATCTGCTCACCCTTTCTTCATGTGCCTGAAGAGAGCCCATTAACTCATCAAGGGTATAAGTCTCCAAATCCCTTGTTTGCTCAATAGCTGCCACCACATGATCAAACTTCTGTGTGAGACTCCTCAGAATTTTCCCAACTACATGCTCATTTGTCATTGCCTCTCCATATGCCTTCATCTGCTGCACCACTTCAGTCATTCGAGACAAGTAATCTTGCACAGATTCCTTATCATTCATGAGAGAAGTCTCAAACTCTCTCCTTAGAGATTGTAGTCGAACCTTGACTACTTTCTTATCACCTACATATTCTCTTTTCAGAATATCCCAGGCTTCTTTTGACGTGGTGGCAGAAGCAATACGAGGAAACACGTTCTCATCTAAGGCCTGTTGAAGCAAGAACAAGGCCTTAGCATCCTTCTTCTTCTTTTCTTTGAGTGCTAGATCTGGCTCAGCTGGTTTAGTATCTTCAAACCCAGTCTCAACCAATTCCCACAGTTCCTGAGATCTGAACAAGGTCTTCATCTTCAACTCCCAGAACTGAAACTGCACTCCCTTGAAGATAGGCAAATGAGAGAGCCCATTGGAACTTGATCCATTTGATGACATGATGCACACCCAGAAAACGAACCCAACGACCTGATACCACAATGTTGTAAATAAACTTTGAGAAAACAGAATTTTGTAGAGGAAGGATTTTTTGTATTTGATTGAATGATTAAAACTGAGAACTACAATGACTTAAATAGCAGAAAACATCAACAACTACTGAGTCCTACTTCCTCTAACTGACTCCACTACTCACGTTTGATTTCATGCCTATAAACCAGGAACATGATCAACATGACTTCAACAAATAAGCAAAACATAAGCAAAACAATCCTGAAAACTAGCAACTAGAATTGACTAAGTAGACTAGGTGTGTATGAATCACATTTCAACACCACCCCTTGATTCAAACACTCTGACTCCAATCCTCTCCATGAAGAACTGATGCTTTGCCTGAGACAACCCTTTTGTGAACAAATCAGCATTCTGAGCATTTGTTCCACAGAACTTGAGTTCAACACTTTCATCATTCACAAGCTTTCTGATGAAGTGATGCTGTACCTCTATGTGTTTTGTCCTGGCATGGAATACAGGATTCTTTGTCATTGCTATGGTGGACTTATTATCACACCATAACTCTGTTGCCTCTTTCTGCTCATGACCCAAATCAATCAGTAACTTCCTTAACCAGAGTGCATGCCTTCCTGCTGCTCCTGCTGCTATATATTCAGCTTTAGAGGAAGATAGAGCTACTGTCTCCTGTTTTTTTGAACTCCAAGTGACAGCACCAGACCCAAGACTGAAGACAGATCCTGAAGTGCTTTTTCTGTCATCTAAGCAACCTGCCCAGTCACTATCTGTATACCCAACAAGCTTGAATTTTTCTGACTTTGTATACCAAATTCCATATTCTGCTGTGCCTGCCACATATTTTAGGACTCTTCTTGCAGCTCCTAAATGTTGCTTTGTGGGACTGTGGAGATACCTTGACACCACACTGACACAATAAGCTATGTCTGGTCTAGTGTAAGGTAATTCAGACCACCCACAAGACTCCTGTACAATTTTTCATCTACACTTGGTGTTCCATCATTTCTCTGCAGCTTCTCATTGGTGTTCGTTGGTGTGATAGCAATATCAGACTCTTTCATGTTGAATTTCTTCAATAAATCTTGAGCATATTTCCTTTGGCTTAGGAATATGCCACTTTTCCTTTGCTTTACTTCCAACCCAAGAAAATACTGCAGCAAACCCAAGTCAGTCATCTCAAATTCCTCCATCATTGACTTTCTGAAGTTTTCTAGCAGTTGCTGAGATGAACTGGAGTATATAATATCATCAACATAAAGACATACTACTAGAAAACCCTGATTTTCATGCCTTTTGATAAACAAGGTTGGCTCACTCTCACTTCTTTCAAAGCCATCCTTTGCAAAGAAGTGATCAATTCTGCTATACCAGGCTCTTGGAGCCTGTTTTAGCCCATACAGTGCCTTCTTTAGCTTGTATACCTTGTTCTCTTCTCTTTCTTTGACAAATCCTTGGGGTTGCTCAACATATACCTCCTCCTGCAGCTCACCATTTAGAAAAGCAGACTTGACATCAAACTGATATACAAGAAGTGAAAACTGTGCTGCCAAGCCCAATATGACTCTGACAGTTTCAAATCTTGCCACAGGTGAGAAGGTTTCACCAAAATCGATCCCTTCAAGTTGAGCATACCCCTTTGCTACCAAACGAGCTTTGTGCTTCTGTATGGTCCCATCAGTGTTGTATTTGGTCCTGAACACCCATTTCAGACCAATTACATTCTTCCCTGTAGGAAGATCAACCAATTCCCAAGTCTTATTCTTTTGGATAGACTTGAGTTCATCCTCCATTGCCATCTGCCACTCAGCACTCTCTGCAGCTTTAGTAAAGCTTGCTGGTTCTGCAGCCATTAGAGCAAAACCACAAGTCTCATATATCTCAGACAGAGACTTCATCTTCCTTGGAGCTGAACCTTCTGAGGAATCAGAAGACTCTGATTCAATATTGCTGCTACCTGATGGTGAGGTTGGAGGAGTAGGAACATGAACATTCTCCAACTGTTGCTCCACATCAAAATTCTCAAATGTGAAAACCCTTTGATTCTCTTCACTTGATGACTCTTTCACCCAGTCCCATGCAGTTTCCTCATTGAAAACAACATTCCTACTAATTATGACCTTGCCTTTTACTGGATCATACAACCTATATGCCTTTGATTGAGTTGCATAACCAATAAAAATGCATTTGACAGATTTTTCATTCAGCTTAGTTCTTAGATTGAGCAGTGAATATGCAACACAACCAAAAACTTTCAGATGACTTACTCTAGGTCTTCTTCCTCTCCATGCTTCATATGGAGTTTGATTTGGCACAGCTCTTGTTGGAGAAATATTCAACAAATATACTGCAGTGGCCACAGCTTCACACCAGAATTCATTTGGCAATCCCCTTGCTCTAAGCATGCTTCTTGCCATTTCCACCACTGTCCTGTTCTTTCTCTCTGCCACCCCATTCTGTTGAGGTGAATAGGGTGCAGTTAGTTCTCTCTTGATTCCCTGGAATTCACAAAATTCATTGAATTCCTTTGAAGTGAACTCTCCTCCTTTATCTGTTCTCAAGACCTTTATCAGTTTACCACTCTGATTCTCCACCATGGCCTTGAACTTCTTGAAATTCCCAAAAGCCTCAGACTTTTCTTGTTGGAAATAAACCCAACTCATTCTACTGTAGTCATCTGTAATAAGTAGAAAATATTTGCTTCCACCAAATGACTCAGTCTTCATTGGACCACACAGATCAGCATGCAATAGACCCAAACACTCACTAGCTCTCCAGGTATCCTCACTTGGAAATGAAGCCCTACATTGTTTCCCATACACACAACCTTCACAGACCTTCAGATCACCCAGTTTTGGTAAACCATTAACTAAGTCTTTGTTACCTAGGAGCCTCAAACTCTGCATATCCAGGTGTCCATAACGCAAATGCCAAAGTTTTGCATCATCATCTCCTTTGACAGTCAGGGCCTTACTAATTATCTTTGTTAAATCCAAAGAAAACATTCTATTCCTACCCATAACTGCCTCAACAACAATTTCACTGGTTTTCTTATCCTTTACAACACAAGACTCATTATCAAAGGACAAAGAATAACCACAACTCAACAACTGTCCTACACTTAGCAAGTTATAGGCTAGCAAGGGCACATACTGAACATGATGTAGAAGTTTTGTGTTACCTTGCTCAGTTTTGACAGCAATAGTACCAATCCCCTCTACTGTGAGCTGTTTATCATCACCCAGTCTGACTTTGCTCTTTACAGACTCATCTAGTTCCTTAAACAGTGCTTTGGTACTTAGCATATGGTTAGAACACCCACTGTCAATATACCAAACACCATTCTCTTTGTCTTGTGCCTCTTGTGTTGTTATAAAGAACTTTTCTTCATTCTCAGCAACATTAGCTTTTTGACCATTTTTCTGATCTTCTTCTTTCTGCCAACAGCTTGCCTCCTTATGACCAGGCTTGTTGCAGTAATAACACTTCATTGGACCTCTTGTTGCTTGAGTTTTCTCTTGGTTCTCAGACGACTGAGACTGGCCAGATGATCTGCCACGTCCCCTGCCTCTGAAACCTCCCCTTCCTCTACCTCTTCCATAAGATTTCTTTGATCTTTCTCTGGAAGATTCTTCTTTGGCTTGAAATGCCTTCTCTTCAGTTTTCTCTGAGGATCTATTTACCTTCTCTTCATGTGCCTGCAGTGACCCCATCAACTCATCAAAGGTGT
>JAYMSF010001844.1:0-11249 GCA_036897335.1 Silene vulgaris
GAACTGAACTGAACTGAATTAGCTGAACTGAACTGAACTGAACTGAATCGAGCTGAACTGAACTGAAATGAACTGAAATTTAGTCCAAAAGAACAGTGCCTTAATTATAGTCATATGGGGGTAGTTTGTTTGGTCTTTTTTTAATCAATAAAAAGAACAAAATAAAGGAAAATAGATTAATTACCTATAAATTCTAAAGAGTATACGTACACGGTAGTATTGTAGATGTATCTTTTCGTTCTGTTATTATGTTCACCTTCTGTAGTAATCTTCATGCATTTATCTTTGTATCTCGAAGTCCTGCAAATAAACAAAGCAGTTGATTAGTAATTGATTAGTTCACAACTGGAATTAATAAACACCACCACATTCATAATTAAATACAGAGTAACTAAATTAAATTGATCAAATATAAAATTGGTTTGTTGGTGTACGCATATCATGAGCTGGACTACATTGAACATTAGTAACTATTTATATAGGATAGAATTTGATCATTGTTAATGTTCTACTTGTAGTAGAATTTTTGTAGGGAATAAAAGCTTAATGTATATCTTTTAGTTCTAGCAAGTGTTTAGGGTTTTTCACATCCCTAAGTATTTGTTTACAATTAGTAGTATCCTATTAGGATGAGTACATGCACTTGCATCGTGCATAAATATTTGATGCTTTTTTTAATGGGTTGTTAATTGTAGGTAGGATTCATCTTGTGTTGTATCTTCAAGTCTTTTAATCGATATCTAATAGTGCTAATATTTTTATATATTTTTCTAATTATTAATGATATTTTTTATATATATTAGTCGAAAGTATTTCGGAAAAGCTTCAACCAATGAAATCGCTCGGAAAAAGCTTCCTTTAATAATATAGATAGATAGATATATTGATTAGCCAACTGAATTTATATATATTTTTTAATTAGCCAATCAAATCGCATCAAACTAATAACCAATTAAATCGCTCGAAAACATCCTCTTTTAAGTATATAGATAGATCCTAAAATGATAAAACGACGTATAAAACGAAGATATATTTTCATCTTTGAAAAATGCAAATTAAAGAAGCCGTGAGCCCGTGAAACATTTTCACCGTGGTCCACAATCCACATTTATTTTGAAAGAGATAAATAAAAAGGAACATAACAAAAGTTCACCGACACTCCCTGTAGCCTGTTGGTTAAAAGCATTAGCTATAGTTGGGCACTTGTGCCACAGGTCAGGGGTTCGAGTGCTGGTGTTGATTGTTGTTGGATGTTGTTGATCAATTCAAGAAATGAATGAGGTATTCTTAAATACCTCTTTTTTCGTTTTACAAACGTTTGAGTTTGTCGAAATTTTTTTTCCAGTAAAAATTTACTTGCATATAATTTCCAAATTCCTCGGTAAAAAAATGTTTTTGAGTTTGTTTTCAACTCTTAGTCATCTTCATTACCCATATCACAAAAATATGAAAAGCCAAAAAAAAGCAAGAATTGCGTTCCAAATTCAGCCATGTAGGCAGTGGCGGAGCCAGAAATTAGCTCCAGCGGGGACGAAAAATTTCAACGGGGGCGAAATGGTAATGGTATAAGGGAAACCCGAAAAAAATTGAAATTTTTTGACTAAAAACTTTGAAATTTCCGACAACCATGGGGGGCGACCGCCTCTGCTAGCCCCCCCTAGATCCACCACTGGATGTAGGCTAGCTGAGGGGTTTTTCGATGAACTCCTCCTCGTCCATCAGGTGTAGAACAGTAGAAATAAGATTCAATACAGGTAAGTATGATCACAATACATACGGACAATAATAATGTAGAGAAAATGAAGCATAGATTCTCCTCTTTTATTGAAGTTATACGTCCAGATTCCGATATTGTTCACGTCGAAGGCCCGGAATCTGCAGCATTAGGCATTATGAGCACTCTTTTAACAAGCAGGAAGCACATACGGCTTATCTAGATGGTTAAATTATTTAAAGGATGGTACTCGTAATCTGGATTTGGACATCGTTCGCGTAGCTCAAAGAGAAACTTGAGAAATCTAACCCGAACTTAACACCTCTCCTAATAGGATCGGATATAAGCGGGTTAAGTACGTCCAAAACCAGACTTGAAAATATTAAACGGATACGGATACGTGTTTCTTTTCAATTTTCAAAGGGATAATTACTACACGTATCCGTATCCGTCTTAATATTAAACGGGTTAATTCAGTTTCATTCTATTTGCACATATAGGACGAATGATCTGCCTTTCTACTTTTGTCTTGAGACGGGTGACAAGAATTTGTGAATTATTATACATTTGTACTTTTACTCATTAGAGTAACATTTCCCATGGTTTTTTTTTTTCTAAAATTTTCACGCATAATCCTAAGACGGTAAAACGACATATTAAACCGAACGGATGAAATACAATTTTTCTTAAATGCAACCTTAAGAAGGTGTAAACGATTTTATACAGTGGTCCACACTTGTAAATTGTAATGGAAGGCCGAAAGGACAAATAAAAAGAAACACAACAAAGATTCACCGGCACTCCTGTGGCCTGTTGGTAAAAAGCTTTAGTTGTGCCACAGGTCAGGGGTTCGAATGTTGGTGGAGGTGGTGATGAAGAAGACGATGAGGAGGTTGATTTAAATAATTGAGGTATTCTTAAATACCTCCTTTTTTGCAAAAATATTTCGAAATTTTCACTTTTTGTGAAACATACTCCGTAAGAAATTTTCAACGACACAAAACTAACCTAGACGTAAAATCAGTCCGAACAAGGTCGGATTTAGTGAGTTAGGATAAAATCCTACCTCCATTTTAGATATCACAAGACTTGGTGAAAAATCGTTTTTGAGTTTTAAAATAAAATCAAATTGCACCCCTTTGTAAATATGCTCATTATCGTGATATAGTGCGGTTATTTGAACTACGAAAAAAAAACAAACAAAACCTTGGAACACCCAAACGGTGTTGGCCTTAAGAAGAATTGTTTTAAAAAAAAATGTCAATTAAACAAACATAAAGTATTCTTATTTTTAGACAGATATATTTATTTTAAACAAAAATAATGTTTAAATAATGAGATATTTTAATATTAAAAAAGGGAATATTGAGGGGCTAGTAAATTGTGTTATCGATCTATCTCGTTAATCTTTGAGTAAGTCTTGCTTAAGCGGAGTATAAATAAATCTTTTAGTATTTTCTTAGCGACTAGTCATCTGCTTTTGTATGTACATGACCCATCTTAAGATTTAAGACGATACTTGGATTTTAAACAATAATTTGCGTCTTTTATTTAACTAATTTTAAATTTAAGATGGATATATATAAATCTATATTCCGGCGCTGTTTGGTAAACGGCATATTGGCCAATTTTTGGCATATTCAATGGTTTAGCATGTTTGACCAATCAATATGCTAATTTTAGTGTTTGGTTACAACATATTAAACACCATATTTGAGGTCAATATGTTGTTTTACTATATGCTGCTTACCCAGTATATTTGTTAACATATTGTAAAATATGAAATTTTTCTCCATTTTACAAAGAAAATTAACAATCTACTAATCTTAATTTGCCAAATTACCAAACACTCAAATTAATTCTGCTAATTATAATATGTTACTCAAACATCCTGGTAAAATCTGTCATTTATAATCTGCTTTTGCAATCTGCTTATGGTGAAATTAATCCGCTATTTACCAAACATGGCCTCCGTATTAAAAAAAAAAATAGGAAATTAAATAATCTAGGAAAGGCACATTGTGTACGGTGGCCCAGTTCATGAGGAACAGATATGTACAAAGAACCATAAGAAAAGCTCACTGGCACTCCCTGCAGCCTGTTGGTAAAAAGCAATAGCTTTAGTTCCACAGGTCAGGGGTTCGAGTGCCGGTGATGGAGGTGGTAATGGTGGTGGAAGTACCTAGTAGTAGTAACAGCAGCAGTCGCAACTCTGCAAATAAGAGGTATTCTAAAATACCTCCCTTTTTACAACCGCTTCAATTTGTCGAAATTTTAGGATGTCGACTAAGAATGATAAAACTCGTAAACAAACCTTTAGGCATCTTCATTTATCCATTACAAAAGTATAAAAAACCGAAAAATAAGAAGAATTGAATATCCAAACTCGACCCACATAAATTGCATTCCGAATTCAGCCATTGTTCTATGATGAACTCCTCGTCGATCAGGGTGTTGAAATAGGAGGATTCAGTATAGGTAATTATGATCACCATACATGTGAGCAGTCATGTTGAGAGAATGAAGCATTGATTCTCCTCTTTTATTGAAGTTAAACACGCTGATACCGCCATTGTTCACATCAAATGCCCGGAATCTGCAACACCAGACAGTATCAGCACGGAAGCACATTCAGCTACTCTAGAAGGTATCAGCAGTTGTACCTTTCCGGCCCTAGGCCTAGAGCTGTACACACGAGTGCCCTTAGCATTGATTTGTGAGTGACGACCAAGAAGCTCTCTCCCTAGTTCAACCAAGAGTCGAAATGTAGTGAGCTAGTGAATGTATGTAAAATATAGCCATAGACGGAGTATTAAGAAAGAACTTACAGGAGTCGACAAGATTTCACTCCAAGCTTCAGCAGCCGTTCCCCAAAGTTTTTTTATTGGATAAACTCCATTCACATGGAAGTTAACCGGATCTTCTCTCCATTTCTTGAATTCCATTGGATATATCTTTTTAGCGTCCTCTGCCTCCAAATACTGAAAGTGATTTAGTCGATCTCTTTGCAGGAAAATTAACAGTTGCATTCTGTTTCTTAAATTTTATCATGTTGTAATGTCATGTGGCAGGGAAACTGACATGCACTCGTGACTGATACTTGTAGAGTTGCAACTACACGAGAGAAACTGACCAGACGCGAATGAAAAATGAACAACCCAAAGAGACCCGATCCAAAATGACTAATTTGAAACAAACAATTTAACTGACGCAACTAGAATCCAACTCTACTTACAGCAAATGCTACATTGAAACCGCGCAGAATATGAATTAAATTGTAAAGAGCGATATTAGTCCCGAAGCCACATAAACTGACCATTTTTCATGCCTTCTAGAAAGAAAAGATGGGCCTCCTTCAATGAATCGAGAAATACCAATGGTTCCTTTCTCCCTTGCCACAGAATTTCGGCTGTAGACTGCAATTTATATCAGGCAGTGGGATCAGAAGTCGATAGTTATATAAGAGGAAAAGTAGAAGTTTCTGTAACACAATAGCATAGGATTGCAAACCTTAGCACGAGTAATTGGGCTTGAGAAACATTGATCAAAATGTATTTTTGCTAATGCTTCCCTACATCTTTCAGCTTGCTTTGCTCCAGTGTCTGTCAGAACAGACAAATCCGAACTCCCCTGGACAAACGTTGAACAAGTCAATATAAGAAGGCCTTTAAAGTGTCGAAAGAAGCTGACAGGAAGCGAAAAAACAAAAACCTGAACCCGTCCTTCAGCATTCCATGAGCTAAGGCCGTGCCTAAGAAGAGTTATTTTCTTGGGTGCAGGTAAAGGATAGGGGGACAGTGAGGTAGTTGCTTTCCGAAAATCAAAGGCACCCCCGGTGAGAGCAGCGCCATCGCCAAATTTCTCTACAACATCGATAAAACAGCAATCGTCTTCAATGAGGTACAAGCAAAAGTACTATGACTGGTGACCTTCCAATCCACTCTTAAGACTACACTTAGCATAGGCGAAATATTTCAGTGGGGAGGACGAGCTCGTTTGAAATAATATAAGGTTAACTTGAAAAATGTTCGAAAATTTGAACCAAATTCTTCTAAATTTCTACCCCTGCTAGCCCTCCTCCAGCTCCGCCACTAATGATAAGAGCCATACTCACCGGCAGAACTAAGGGGTGACTAGCAGGGGCGCTTGCCCTCACTGGACGATAAAAAGTTTGAATATTTTAGTTAAAATTTCCAATTTATCTCCATACCTTATTTCATTACTAGTGCGCCCCCTAACTAGAAATCCTGGTACCGCCACTAACCATAATCATGAACCTATTAAATTATCATACCTCCATGCCTCCACTATCTTTATAGTAGAACACACATGAATGCTGCTACACAAATTATTGTATAAGACGGTCTCACGTAGTATAAAAGCATGTTTTGATTACAGGGTGAGGCCGACTCACAACGAAGTTATAAAAGAGAAGGTCGATAACATTGCGAGTGCGACATATAAATATCGACTTATCAACACATATACTTTTATAATAAGATCAATAAGGAAAATTACCAGTAACAATGGAGTGGTCAGGAATTGAAGAAGAGCACTGAATCCCAATTCTTTTACTTAAAAATATGTGATTTTTAACATTGGAAATGTTTTTATAATCATTTACCAAAGTAAAATTGATTTGGGTAGTTGCAAATGATAATCCAACACCATATCCCATATTTTTTTTTACAATTATTATGTGCTTGTTATTGCAGATAGACAAAGTAGATGATGTTTTAATCTCTGAAAAGTCACAGGATGTTGTCAGCCATAGGTTAGTATAACACTCTCTCCGTCCCGATCATCCGTGACCTCTGATTAAAATACCCCTCGCAATGAATTTAAAAGGTAAACAAATGATCGAGACCAAAAGAGTATTGTGTTTTAATCTGCAAAGTCACAGGATATTTTCAGCCATAGGTTAGTATATACACTCTCCATAAATACTCTTTACACTGAATATAAAAGGTATACAAATGAACGAGACGGGAAGAATGGCATGTTATGATTTGTCAATCTAATGACTTTTGTGATATGAATTTGTTAGTGAAATACTGACCATTAGTATTACCAGATGTTCAAGGGGGTTGATAAGTTGATAGACCTTAGTGACTGGCAACATATCCTGTTTGTTTTACATTTTGGGTCGGGTTGGGTCGGAACGTATTAAATTTCAGTCTAATTCAAATGTACCATTGTTGGAAAACACGTATTTATATTCAATAAAATAACGAACCACGTAGATTCGAGTTTTTAAAGCCTAGATTCAGAATAACACATCACGTTATATATGACGTGTCTATAAATAAAGAACACGCCACTTGGCATAACGTGTTTACTTTGGATCCTTTTTAGAGATTCATGTACGAGTGTACAACAATGCTAGGTCACCACCAAAGTACAGAGTCTCAATACCATCCTTTCACGGTCTCATGTAGGATAGACCACAATTTTATACTCCCTATATTTTGAATGTGAGAGGTACATGATATCGAGACTCGGTACCACCTGATGACACCAACTCATTTTCCAATCCCGTATTTTATTGCATTATACCTCTCAAACAAGAGTGAATAATTATTTAATTCAAAAGATTAATTAATTATGACAAAAATTACAAATATATAGCAACACAATAGATACAATGCAAGCAGCAAGCATGCACTATTATTGCACTCTAGCTATGTATTATCTAACTGTTTACAGAGCAAAAAGGGGCAAGAGCGCCATGAAGGGAGTAGAAGAGGAGCACAAAGTAAACAATGGCGGCGACAAAACCGACAGCTAGAGAAGCTGTTGATTGATCACAAAACTTAGGAACTTGGCCACAAATGGGTAGCCATCCTGCATGGCTATTCCCTTTTTTCCCTATATATGCTATTGCCATTGCTGCTGAAAAGCTTGATGTCAACACTATTGTCATCACCTGTAATTAATCAAATTTACGTATGTTAGGACTTAGGAGTATGTACAACATTTTCGTCATTTCGAAGAATTAAGTTTAATTATAGTGGCGTAGTCAGAAAATTCAAAGTATTTATCCATTTTGAGTAAATATTTTGAGACAAAACCCATTTCGTTAATTTGTTTGTGTTTAAGCCCCATTTTGGAAAAGTCCAAAAGAGTGCTCATATTATTGTACCCCAATATTTTAGGTCGGGTAAATACAGATCGAGTTGATTAGATCAGGTTAATTTGTCCGATTTACCATGTCTGAAATAAGTAATGAAACGTAAAGGAGATAGCATGTTCACCGTATCTAAAACAAGAATGATGCGCCAATACAAGCTCTTGGCCGGAAGAAATATAATTGCTAGGGAATAGAAACACACCACTGCATATGCTATTACAAAGTACCTACATTAAACACAAACATAGTATATATCGATCAAGAGACGGTTTTTATAACATGTGACGTAATACACTAACACAAAACTTAGATGAGACGGTCTTAAATAAATATGAAAATACAGTAAAAATTTGTGTCACATGTACGTAACTAGTAACTACGTAAGGCCATCTTTATACATTATCACTCACGATATGAAAGACTACATACGTAAAGATTCTCGCAAATTCTGTTTCACTTTTTGACGCTCATCTAATAATTTAATTTACGGTTTTTTGTATGATTAAGGATGATTTGTTAACAGAAGCAGGTAATGAGACACAAGATAAAACACAAAAATACGACAGAAATCTGTAAAACATGAAACTTACTTGAAAGCGGGAGAATCAGAAAACTTGGCCTCAAATTTGAGATTGAACACATGAGCAGTATCATGGGCAGTGCTCATAAGAATGACTGCAACAAAAGTAGAAATTAAAGCAACAAGCCTAAGCACAAGGCTAACAATGCCTTTAATCTTGGTCATGTTTAATCAAAATCAAAATCATTAATAATCATGCATGAAATTAATTAAAATGTTTAATTTGAGATTTAATTTTTCATTAAGGATTTCTAAGAGCATGAAATATGAAGTTTTTATAAGAGTTGGAAAATTTTAATTTATATGATGAGGTAGGTAGTTTAGTAGGAAGGTAGATAGAAAGGTAGAGCATACTTTGTCATCTTCCAAGCTTTTTTGGCCTTAAATTAGTACATAGTTTAGTACACTTAGGTAACCTAAGTACTAATAATACTAGCCAAGTTCTCATAATCTCACAACTTTTTCAAATTTCTTACCATGAACATTAAACTCGGTCGATCTTCTTTAAAACAGTCATATTCATTTTAAGGCCCTGTTCTTTTGGACTAAAAATGTTCGAACTAAACTGAACATAATGGAACTGAATTGAACTGAACTTAACTGAACTTATTGGAGCTGAACTGGACTGAAGTAAGAGTTAATTTGTGAAAAGAATAGTTGAACTGACTTGAACCGAATAAAACTGAACTGAACTGAATAAAGTTGAACTAAAATGAGCTAAAACTAAATCCAAAAGAACATGGTCTAAGTTAAGACGGATCAAGTACTACCCTAAGACCCTATATATGTAGATAGGTAATACGGAGTACAAGTTTTTTTGACATTCTCTATATGTATTATGATTTTTGTACCAACTATTTATTCGAGCAATTTAATTTCTAAGACGGATATATACTTATCTTGAACAAGAATTTGCGAACGTTAAAATATACTCCGCATGTAGTATTATGAGATAATCCACGTATGCATGTTTTGATTAATTAGGTTTACGTCATGAATTAATTTTCTTGGACGGTAGATCATGTATTACATCATCTATTATATGTAGATCATGAAAATTATGAGGTTGCATCTTTTTAAGAACGAGACATCTAATATACGTCCTAAATCCATCTAAAACTTGCTTATTTATGGGTTAGAATTTTTTATTAAACAAAATTTGTATTCGATTTGAATCCTCTCAATTACTTTTACGGCTAACGAAAAAACGTATATTTATTATTTTATTAGACCTTTTCAATTATTGGAGACCGTTTACGCAAAGTCGATAAACATTTCAATAATAAAATGGTTTACAAAATGTCGGTGATTATGAGAATTAAATTCTTATACGTCTTGGTCAAAATATCAGGTGAACAACCACATGAATATATGATGTACTCATGTACTTAGCAAATAGACTGATAGCAGTTCACGGTAATTTCATATTTAAATTTGTAATTACTGTCAAAAAAAAAATTGTTTTATCTTGTGCTTTCGTCCACCAAAAAAAGTGGCAAAATCGATATCATAGAAAAATGTATTGTATGATAACAAGTTCAATTGCCAGTTGGTCTTTTGTAAGGCGGATTTCATTGCATAAAACAAATGACTCGGAACTGTTAAAAAGTTAATACCAAGAATATCAGCTATATAAGGGCGGCTGGTTCGAAATCTAGTAGATATTGCTAACTTATTCCGTCTCCCACATAATTGTTCTTAGAGGAGCTAATACAATGAACCTACTCGGGTACATTGAACATAACTCGCTAACCTAACCACTTATGCTAATTACTTATCGACTCAAAGGCCAAAGATGTACGGCCGTACAGGCGTGTTCTAGTCGTGTGGGAAATTTCCGTTGGCCATATGTATCTCACGCCATACACAAGCTTACGAGGGATCCTAATTCTAGGGAGTTTTTTTTTATTATCCCTAACGTCGAAATATTCTGCAAATGAATTAATAAAATCAACTACCCAATTATTTCATCAAAAAGTCAATACTTTGTATATGTGCATTATAATTTATAAATAAGCATTAAGTTTCGACATGAAAATCATCAACACCTAGTGAAAATATTTAGCAAGAAAATGAGGGCATTTCAAACAATCACATGTTATATATTCTTGGTTATTTTCATCTCATTCATAAATCTAGCCCATGCCCATGACGTCTCGCATTCCCATGACATGTCAGGATGCGAGGCGTCTGCTAGTCATGGGTGTTATGATAAGGAAAAGTCCTTAAAACTAAAAAAAATCGCCATATTTGCCATCTTAGTGGCAAACGTGATTGGACTAAGCTTACCTTTATTCTCAACCGCGTTTCTTGCCCTACATCCAGACAGAATAGCGGCTTTGATAATCAGAACCCTAGCCTCGGGAGTGATATTGTCCACGGGTTTCATGCACGTGTTATCTCACTCGTGGGCAAATTTAACATCCGAGTGTTTGCCTGAATACCCGTGGAGAACGTACCCTATGACATCTTTGATCGCGATGTTTACCACCGTCTTGACCATGATGATGGACACAGTCGCTACTGCGTATTATAGGAAGAAAGGGATGACAAGTAGGTTACACCATCATGGCGATGGCCGTGTTTATGTTATCCATCATACTGAGAATGAAATGAAATTAGTGGAGCGAAACAACGATGAGATCGTACTTGGAGGAACCGTACGGATCAATGCGGCTCAATTGTTACGATATCGCATCGTTGCCCAGGTATGATATGAGCTAGAATATGTAAATGTTCATGTTGCTCGAAAAAAAAAAAAAAAAAAAAAAAAAAAAAAAACAACCATACACCAACAGAACCAAAAACTCCCCCAATTTTATTTA
>JAYMSF010001845.1:0-11248 GCA_036897335.1 Silene vulgaris
CATGGAGGTGGGGTTGTTCGATGATACCAGATCCGGAGATAGGGAAAGGGAGAGGGTTCATCGGTCTGAGAGCTTTTGTGTTTCAAGGAGGGAGTTTCCTAAAGGGTTTAGGTCGGAAAGGCATTGGTCGAGGAGGGAGGATGGTGGAGGTTCATCTTCGTGGAGGAGGTTGGATGGCAGGAGTAAGAAGGATGTTGATGAGGATGCTAAGAGCTCTCCCATTGAGAAGGGCGGGAGTGGTGGCGGCGGTGGTGGTGGTGGTGGGGGGAGTAGTAGTAGCAGAGGTGGGATCGACATGGATAGTGGTGGTGTAAGTAGTAGTAAAGAAAGTTTGAGGTCTCCACAAGCAGTGAAAGATGTCAAATCACCTACATGGTCTAGGGAATCGACTAAAGGTTCCAAGGATTCTGTGGGCGAACCCTCGAAAGAAGATACTAAGAAGAACGACAGTATGGGTGTTGAGAGTGGTGGGAGTGCTCCTGGAGCTGCAAGTGAAAGCGAGATGGAGGAAGGAGAGCTTCAATCGGAATCCCATCAAGGCTTGCTGGCTGGAAGTCAGGCCGTTTCTGAGAGGAATTTGGAAAATGCTTCTGATGTTGAATATGGCAATAGCTTCCGACTTTGCAGAGATGACGGAATTAAGCTGACTGAGGGTAACACTACCGAAAGGGTGGAGTCCAGTGTAGCTAATTCAGATGCCTCTGATAAGCAGCTAGATAAGGAGAATTTGTCGAGTGAGAGATTAAGTGAGGTCCGGAAGGAACCTAGTGTGGCAGAAGTAGGGAATAATGTTGATGCAAAAGGAGGTGTCGAGAAGTTGTCAAGCAGCCAAAATGACGTTGTTGCGGGCGTGGCCTCAGTTTGTGATGAGAACAAAGGAGATGCAACAAAAGCTACTGAAAATGCAGCGGTGAATGCTCAAAATTTGAAGGGGAAGCAGTCTGAGCATTCTGGCTTTACAAACTTCAGTTTTGACACAAATGCCAAAGTAGAACAATATAATCAAAAGGGGATGGACAATTCGTTGTCAAAGAATTGTTTTGACTTGAAAGTTGGTTTAGATGACCCAAATAAAGACATTGCTGAAGGAACTCATGAGGACCCAAAATCGTGTGCTGCCGTTGTGAAAGACAAAGGAAAGTGTGTGGTTGTATCTTCTCCAGATGACACCTGTCTTAGAGAAAGCAGTTTACTGGTCGAAAGGAACTTCATTGCATGCCGTGACAATGCTATGGAAGGCACTAGTGCGCGTGGGTTTGAGTTATTTTCTAGCTCGGCAGGAGTCAAGGTTGAGTGCGGGAACAAGGCCAGTGGGTCGAATGGAGAAACCGAGAAGCTAAAGTTGGAACCTCTAGATCTCTCCCTTGGTCTGTCCAATACATCAGTTCCTGTTGCGTCAAACAGTGTTGCGCCTCCTGCTCCTCCTCCTGCCCCAAACTCTCCTCCTCATGCAAGGAGTGTTCAGTCATTTGGCACGACTCTTCGGACTGGCTCAGATTGTTTCACCACTTCTATTTCCTTTTCGGGATCTCAGTTTATCCACAATCCTAGCTGTTCTCTCACACACAATTCCGTTGATTATGACTTTGAGCAATCTGTCAAAAGTCGGCCTTTATTTCAAGGTGTTGATTGGCAGGCATTAAGTGCTAATGACGCTTTACCAAAGGAAGTCGCTGCTAAGCAGAAGTTAGCATCAAATGGAAATGGTAATGGTAATGGTAATGGTAATGGGTCCAATGGTAATGTCAATGGTAATGCTAATGTCAATGGTAATGGGTCCATATATTTTTCGCAAGCGTCACTTGGTATCTTGAATGGTCGAGCTGTCCAACAACAAGGAGTGCTACCTGGATTGGATCGTTCTGTCAGTTTCCAGAGACAGCCTTCGGGAAAATCACGATATCAGGACGATCTTAGGTCTCCTGCACACAGTGGCGGGTCTTATGATAATAAATCCGAGTATGGGAAGGATAAAAAGCGGCTGACTGGGGAAGAAAGTGTGAGCAGGTTATTTCGAAGTATTAGTCAAAGGGAGATGGAACAGGGAATAGCCGGTGAGAGGGAACTAGTGGAGCGAATTATCTATCAAATTCTTTCTGAGTCAATCCAAACCATGTCACGGAAAGTCGATGAAATGCCTGAGCGCTTGCTTACTTTCCTGAAGGACACTGTGTGTGAGATAATACTGAAAGAAGAGAACAGACAAAAGTTAAGAGCACTCCAGGACGTATTGAAGAAAAGATCCGATCTTAATTTGGAAACACTGTTGAAATCACATCGTGTACAATTGCTCATTTTGGTAGCTGTAAAGACTGGCATTACAGATTTCATACAGCGTGGTGATAGCATTTCCGCTAGTGATTTAGCTGAGATATATTTATATCTGAAGTGCAGGAATATTAATTGCCAGAGTGCATTACCTGTTGATGAATGTGACTGTCGATTTTGCGCTCAGAACTCGGGTTTCTGTAGCTCTTGCATGTGCCTTGCATGTTCAAAATTTGACACGGCGGCCAACACATGTGGTTGGGTTGGATGTGATGTTTGCAACCATTGGTGCCATACTGATTGTGGGCTGGTCAAGTCTTACATTAGAAATGGTCGTAGTGGTGCCGGGGCGCAAGGTGCGACTGAAATGCAGTTTTACTGTCTTGCTTGTGATCACCCGTCTGAAATGTTTGGGTTCGTGAAGGATGTTTTCAAATCTTGTGCACCCCAATGGAAAGCCGAGACTCTGAAAAAGGAACTTGAGTATGTTAGGAGGGTATTTAGTGGTAGCAATGATGCGAGGGGAAAAATGTTACATGATGTTGCGAAGCAGTTGTTTCTCAGATTGCAATTGGGGGCAAATGCTGTGGATGTCTGTAAGCAAATTGTCGGGTTTCTAAATGGTATGTCCACTCAGCTAAGGTTTTTCTTTAACATTATGTTGTCAGGTTTCAAATTTTTTTTTTTTAATCTCATTCCAGATGTTAATGTGTCCACGTCTGTTTGCTGGTTTAAGAAATCTGTTTTATTGGCCTTTATCGTTTAAAATGTCCTGTTACTCCTATGATGGATGTTGTGGGCTGGTCTATGCTGGTTAACTGCTGTAATTGTGACGTTGCCTTTCTACTCTGCGTCGTCTAATTTTTTGTGCATTCTGCAACAAGAAATTGAACTTTTTATGGACTTTTAATTCCTACTTAATCGATTCTCCGTCTGAATTATGAATATAAAATAATGTGGATGAATGCCAAGTTAAAAGGGAATTACTTTGTCATAGTAAAAAGAAGAGTAGAGTCTAGCTTTTTTTAAGAAACAATCTGCTGTACTGTCAAAAAAACGAAAGCTCATCTGTCTCATTCTTGCTCATATATCCAGTTGCTGCTCTGTTGTTACTTGTTTCTTAGGTTAATGGGTAAAAGATGTGACAGCCATCTCAACATTGTCTAGGTTTTGATTGTTTTTTCAGTCAAATTAGTATTGCTTGGAGTCTTTGACTGAGGAGGAAGTCACTTCCTTCATAGAACTAAGAACTGACAGTGGTTTGTCTGATATTACAGAGTGTGATTCCAAGTTGTTGGGAAATGGAATGGGATCATCAGGAAGGGAAGTTCAACTCCAACCTCAACCCATTGAGAAGAGCAGGGTAGTTACGGGAGATGGAGTTCGTGCAATCGGTCAAGAACCAATTTGGTCAAAACCCATTTTGCCGAAGGAATTCTCCCGTCCGGAAAACATCACAGCCAGCCTTCCAATGGCAGAGGGCAGTTCTGCTGGCGGGATTGGGTCATCCTGGAATTCCACAAAGCCTGTTGTGGATGAGCTAGATAGCATTATCAAGGTTAAGCAGGCCGAGGCTGACATGTTCCAGAAACGTGCAGATGATGCTAGGAGAGAGTCGGAAGGTTTACAACGCATAGTAATTGCGAAAAACGAGAAAATTGAGGAAGAGTATGCGAGCCGGATAGCAAAATTACGGTTGGCGGAGGTGGAGGAGAGGCGGAGGCAAAAGCAGGAGGAACTACAAATGCTGGAAAGAAGTCACCGAGAATATTTCAATATGAAAACCAGAATGGAAATGGACATCAAAGATTTATTGCTCAAAATGGAAGCAACCAGGAGAAATCTGTGTACTTGAGTACTGTACTACATTCATATGAAAAGTTGTCTCGTCTCGATGTGGTCTTGTGCCTGTGTTGAGACCGAGATTGGGTTGTATAATTGTATGTGTAATTGTTTTCATAGGCTTCATTGATCTCAGATAACCATGAATGTAGGTGAGATCTCGGGAGCCATGTTTTTATGTCGTCAATTTGAAGGATTTGTATTCTACAACTAAATCCGGATTTTGTGTATTTATGTAATTGTACTAGTGGGTTTGTTAATTTGGTTTCGTATGTATGTAGGATTGTAAACTTGGATAAAAAAAGGTCCTGAATTTGAAGATTACAGGTCAGTATATGGACTATGGAGTCGAAAAAGGTCGTGAATTTGAAGGTTTCAGGCCACAGTGAAAAGTTTGATGCTGAAGCTCGAAATTTTCAAGTCTGTTTATGGAGTTGTAAAAGGTCTTAGTGTTAAACCTCTACCTCTACCTCAGTTTTATAGACTTTTATCTTGCTTTAGATAAGCATCTTTCCTTAGCCAAATGGATGGCCAGTTTCGCTGAGAATCGGAGTCTTTCTGGGATAATATTTGTGTTGTGTCACACCACTCAAATACAACTCCAGGAAAACCTGTATTGTTCAGATTGGCCAGGAAACCGAGGAGAGGTGCAAGTTTTAACACTGCGACATTCTTACAAAATAGAAGTCGAGATACTTACTGGTTGATCTAACTGTTCATAGGTTGTCTTACGGTTAATTTTATTTCTTGCATGACCTACACAATAAAGCTAAACCAAGTAGAAAGATTCCAATTGAGGGCACACCACACACCAAAGTTGACTACCAAATTCACTACTGCTGCTACTGGTGTTGCTATCCGGTCCGAATATTCTCCATTTTCTCAAAAGAAATGGACCTCAATTTCCTATCAACGGTCCGTATCGAATATTGTGATGATCCATTACTTGTAATCGTTTCATAAAAATAAAGTTTTAATAAATGGTAAGAGAAAATATATTAAAATATGGGTATATTAGAGAGGAGAAAGAAATGAAGATGATCCAAATACGTTGCTTTCCCCCTATTTGCATACAAATTCAATTTAACACTTTCATACTACTCCATATTTCTTTTAAATTGTTACTTGAGCCACCTTTAATTAAAAGCGAATGACAAAAAAGAGTACTCATAGAGTCATAGACAGTCATAGTCATAATATACCGTGTCACTCGTTATGTGAAAGTTATTTTATTAACCCTTGTATTTTTTGAATGGTAGATAATTTTGAGTGAATTCTTTGTCCCATTTTTTTTTCCTTGTTTTGTTTTGTTCCATTTTCTGTTGATAAACATTCTTACTCAAATCATAGAAATTGAACAATGTGTCAAAAAATAAAGAAAATGGGATACAATATAGAACACAAGAACGAAACGATAATTCGCTCTCATATATTCGAACAACATTATGACGAGTCAAGTGTAACTATTGACCAGAACAAATAGAGTATTCCGTACTAAAATACAATAATACTTCTACGGTATAATGGAACAGTAGATTTTGCTTACGACGGGTCGGATCTTACGACGGGTATTTTGTGAGAGAAAATGGGTAGAGAGGACAAGGTGGACACCCCCCATGTGCTTCTCCACTCACCCTTTATGAGTATTTTGTGAGAGAATATGGTATCGGTCACTCATTTGTGACGGATAGTATCCGTCACAAATGAGAATTTATGATAATGGAATTGATGGCCTTTAATTATAAGTCCAGGTTCATTCATTATCACTTACCCAAATATAGCAAAACAAAAGCTGAAACAAAATCCAATTTCTCCAACAAATTCCTACGTCATCACTTCCTTTTTGTCTCTCAAATCCTCAGTAAACTATGTAATTCCTTACGTCATTCTTTACCCTGCTCGTGTGACCTCCACGTGACTGCACCCCATTATATTTAACTTTCTCATTTAATTTTTCCCAATCTGGGGTTTTCTGGGTTTTTGTTCTTCTGTTAATTTCTGTTCTGTAATTATCGTTTTGATTACTAATAGGGTCATGACGACGTCGTTTGGAGCTGCCAATACCGCCATTTTTAGCGATCCAAAGCTCCAAATTCAGAGCTTTAATGGATTGAAGTCTTCTTCTAATCTGATCAATGTGCATCGTTCTCTTCATGTTTCTTCAAATTGTTCCAATTCTTCCACCATAACAGCTGTTTCTACGGTAAAGATTGAATCTTTTTATTCACTGTTGCAGTCATTTCCATACGTTTGTTCAAAATTTCTCGAATATACGTACGATTATATTTCAGTCGAATATCGAATATTATACTTTACTATTGTTGATTACTGCTTTATTTACTTGAGTTGTTGGATGCCATTTTATGGGATGCAATCATGCTTGAATTTCATGTAGATTGTTTGAAAAATTAACAAAATTTGAGTCTTCTGTGTTTATTTGTTAATTTGGATTTGAATTTTGCATAATTTGTTCACTGTTTGTCACTGTTTTTGCCTTATTATGGATTTCTTACAATGATTCATGTTAGCGGATCCCAAATTTACGTCGTGGCTATAACTTGGTGGTAGTAGTAGTAGTTGTTGTTGTTGTTGTTGTTCTTATGAATGGAATTGCTAATCAAAGAATTCCGCTTTCTGTTACATTAACAGCATTACTCGAGTGCCTCAATGGCTCCCACAAATTGCAGGGTAGGGGAAGGGGGTTGGATACTTGGATGTACGTAGTCTTACCCTTGTGTTAGCTACACAAAGATAATTTCATATATTATGTAGTATGTACGCGATTGTGAGTTTATGTAGATTTATGTTCATGTATCCTTTGTTTTCTTTGGAATTTCTTGATTATCTTTATGTAATTATGTGCTGTTTTGTAATTATGGAATATGGAACTTTGCTTGAACAGCTTAGTTACTAGTTGGGATTTATTGTTGCTAGAAATCGTTTCTTAAGCTAACTGGGTATGGTATATGATACACATTACACACAGCCTGTAAAACCGGAGACTGCTGTGGAACCAAAGCGTAGCAAGGTTGAAATAATCAAAGAGCATAGTAACTTCATAAGATACCCACTGAAAGAGGAGATGATGAACGATGCTCCAAACATTAATGAAGCTGCTACCCAATTGATCAAGTTTCACGGGAGCTATTTACAGTACGATAGAAATGAGAAGGGCGCTAAATCTTACTCATTCATGCTTCGGACTAAAAATCCTAGTGGGAAAGTGTCGAATAGGCTTTACTTGGTGATGGATGACCTTGCTGATCAATTCGGTATTGGAACTCTTCGATTGACCACTAGACAGACATTTCAACTCCATGGAGTACTTAAGCAGAACATGAAGACTGTGATGGGCACTATTATTAGAAACATGGGTTCGACTCTTGGTGCTTGTGGAGACCTCAATAGAAATGTGCTTGCCCCGCCCGCTCCACTCGCGAAAAAGGACTATTTGTTTGCCCAGGAGACAGCTGAGAATATCGCGGCTCTTTTGACACCTCAGTCGGGTTTTTACTATGATGTGTGGGTTGATGGGGAGAGGTTTATGACAGCTGAACCTCCTGAAGTAGTGAAAGCCCGAAATGATAATTCCCACGGAACTAATTTTCCCGACTCTCCTGAGCCTATTTATGGAACCCAATTCTTACCCAGGAAATTCAAGATTGCTGTCACAGTTCCAACAGATAACTCAGTTGACATTCTCACCAATGACATTGGTGTCGTCGTAGTTTCTGACGACAATGGAGAGCCCCAAGGCTTCAACCTATATGTAAGTTTCTAAATTCACTATTTTTTTAAATGTTGCCTAGTACTACGGTTTTCTTCTCTCAAAGGCAGACCCAAAAAATTTCCTGATGGTGTCCGTTGAATATTTCCAAGTAATTATACGTTTTTCTAGGCAAAACACTCTAAAAAAAATTTGTGCCTTTATTTATCTGCTATACCTTATACTGTTTTCGTTAAATTTTGTTATAAGGTTGGAGGCGGCATGGGAAGGACACACAGACTAGAGAGCACTTTCCCTCGTTTGGCCGATCCACTAGGTTATGTACCAAAGGAAGATATATTATATGCTATCAAAGCTATAGTTGTTACTCAGAGAGAAAATGGGCGTAGGGATGACCGCAAATATAGCAGGATGAAGTATTTAATTAGCTCATGGGGTATTGAAAAGTTCAGAAGTGTTGTTGAACAATACTATGGAAAGAAATTTGAGCCATTCCGCGAGTTACCTGAATGGGAGTTCAAAAGTTTCCTGGGGTGGCATGAACAGGTAAATTTCGGTCCCTGATTGATATTTGTTGTACTGTCGTTCCTTCTTTTCCTCTTGATTGATATCCACGTTTATGTTCAGCTTGTTACATGTGGAAATCATATTTATCATTATGTCATTTTATCGACAGGGTGACGGAAATCTATTCTGTGGTCTTCATGTTGATAGCGGTCGTATAAAAGGAGAAATGAAGAAAACATTGAGGGAAGTAATTGAGAAGTATAATTTAGACGTACGTATTACTGCTAATCAAAACCTCATCCTTTGTGACATCCGCCATTCATGGAAGCGCCAAATTACCACAATGCTTGCTCAGGGTGGTCTGCTGGTAAGATATTAATATGTTTATTGGGTCATTATGCTTTGGTAGTTTTCACACACTTCCTTGGTGAAGACTGGAGGACTAGCAAAAACGGGTTTAATATTTGCTTTCATGGATGTTCACCCGAATTCATGTATGAGACGGTCTCAAACTAAATAGTTTGGAACGTCCGTATATAGTTTTTGGTTTTATTTTTACCTTTACTCACTTTGGGTCTGCTTTCAGGAACCTAGATATGTCGATCCTCTAAATGTGACTGCCATGGCATGCCCTGCATTGCCAATGTGTCCATTGGCAATAACCGAAGCCGAGCGAGGTATTCCCGACATATTGAAACGGGTTAGAGCTGTGTTGGAGAAGGTACGCCTTAGTTTTATACAGAGAAATTATTTTTATCGAGGTCTCTCTAGTAAACAGTGGTAGTCAGGTAGGGTACTAATGTGCAAATACTCCTAATACGGAAGTGAAAGCTTATCAAACCATTTGATCTCAGGTTGGTCTCAAGTATGATGAATCTGTTGTCGTAAGAATAACTGGGTGTCCTAATGGATGTGCAAGGCCCTACATGGCGGAGCTTGGGCTTGTCGGCGACGGTCCCAACAGTTATCAGGTACTTCAATGGGTCGACATTGTAAAGAGAAAATAATCTCTTTCATATTTTTACTTATTTCCACTGGCTTTTATGCGACTTAGCATGTTATTTAATTTAGTGGTACTATGTGCGCGATGAGCAGATATGGCTGGGCGGTACACCTAATCAGTCTTCATTGGCAAGGACCTTCTTGAACAAAGTCAAAATTCAAGAGCTAGAGAAAGTGCTTGAGCCTTTATTTTACTACTGGAGACGGAATCGGAATGCTAAGGAATCCTTTGGCAATTTCAGTAACCGCATGGTGAGTGTTTAACTGACTAGTACAATAACAACTACATTCCTAATACTTTCATGTGACGGTCTCTCCTGTGAGACCTCTTAGTACCCTACGATTAAATTAAAAATACATAAACGTTTGGTTATGGCATACACACGAGACTCTCTCAAACGAGAATCTCTAAAACATACCACATACTTCAAGGACTCCGGCAAAATGGTGAGGTTGCGAGGTTAAATTTACGCAATTTTACCCACGTGTTTGAAACACCAATGTTTTGTAAAGACCCCACAGTGTAAAATGTGATTTGGCTGACAATTCCTAATTTGCAAATACTACAGTTGCCCAACCTGAATGAAACAAACATGATTCTTCTAAAACTATAGGCTTTGAGGAGTTTGATGAGCTTATATATATGATCTTCTTACAGGGTTTCGAGAAACTTCAAGAATTCGTCGACAATTGGGAAGGCATACCAAAATCTTCGGGAAAATTTCGTCTGGGGTTATTTCCGGATGAAGAAACATACCTAGCTGTAGATAAACTTGCCAAACTACAAAACAAGACAGCCCATCAACTAGCCATGGAAATCATTCGCAACTACGTTGCTGGTGAGCAAAATGGCAAAACCATTGAATGAATACAAGTTTGTTAGTTGCAACCACCCGTTTGCCGACACTTCTTCTTCGCTGTTGGTGTTTGGAACAGCACTGATTTCGAGGGCATGACCTTCGTTCTTTGTTTTTTTTTTTAATGTGTTAGTCCATGTCTTATTTACCCTACTTTTGTTTTAGACTAAAAGATTGTTGTGTTTCGGCTTATAGAATATAGAGCCTAGTTTTGACTGTTTACATTATTAGTCTCGTGAAAGGTGGCTTCATTGCTCGAATTTTGCCACTGTAATAAATGAGGTTATAAATGAAATCAGGTTGATTTGGGTCGGGTTAAATCTGTGTAACGATTTTTGCCGTGGCCCCAAGGTCAGGGTGGTTCTGCTTCCTTTGATTCAGGCTGGGGTTCTTAGATTGGTCAGCTATTTGAGAGACTCGCTGGCTTGCTAGCTTTGCAAGTTTAGGTGTTCCCTAACCGCGATTTTTTGACATAAACTGAAAAAAAATAAAAAGATGTCGATTGCCCGTGAAAACCCTCATTCACAAACCAACAAGTTTTATATGCAACGGTCGAATCTGTACCACAAGGCATAGAAACACGACGACTTTTATGCCTTAGACACTCCGTCATACGGATACAACCGTCGACTGTCGTGCTTGAATAAATTTGAAACATTGAGGAGTCCGTAGTATACAAAGTTACAATCAGTAGAAGACAGATTGAGTCTTTAGGTTATAGATGGAATCATATCTCTGGGCATTTGAGGCTCAAGCCTAAAGCCTAAAGCCATTGTGCAAACTAACATCATATACGACAAATGTTCAGTAGCATTATCAGTTTATCACAATTGTACTGTACCATGTTTCATCTTATCACCATCTAAATTTCAAATTCCAACTTTACATACAAGTATATTAATAAGGAGTATCGTTTTCTAACAATAAATTAATGATAACTTTTTATCAGGAGCTATTCACACTATTTAAATTTCAGGCGGATACCATCTATTTGAAATGAGAATTTGTGCATTAATATATAACAATATACAATTATGTAGTACTT
>JAYMSF010001846.1:0-11244 GCA_036897335.1 Silene vulgaris
ATTTAAAAAAACCCCCCCTCTTCAATTAAAAAAAAAAAATTTTTTTATGGAGAAAACAAGGTCTCCCTTTTTTCTTCTCCTTTTTTTTTTTTTTTTTTTACGAAGATATTACCACGAATAAATTTACTCGAGTGACTGCAAATCCATCAAATTCCTTGAATCTTTGGGTACGAGGTAACATCTCATTTGGTTCCTCTTCAATCTTCTACTCCTTTCGTTATTCATATCACCACAGGCGAACGACCATCTTCAATAGTCAATACCACCCTTCTTTTCTCTTCTGTTTGAGGTATTAAACCCTAATTTTCAGATTTTTAGGTCTAATTCGACTTTTTATTCGTATATTAATTGCTGTGCTATTGTGTTTCTATTGTACTTTGATGATCGTAAACACAATTTGGGAACTTTGAAGTTGGAGTTTGAATTTCTTTGATGTGTTGAATTCGGATAAGTTGGTATTTACTAGGGATGCTCCGGACTGTGGATTGTCGATTACATGTTCTTTGATAGCTGAGTCAGCTTTTGGCGCCCCAAACCCGCTTTGTTAGTGATATGCCCATTCATCAATAAATGAGAAATTAGGACACATTCATGAATTCCCCTTATCAAAACTGATAATGTCTGAGAATTACTTTGAAAGTCATTCACAGAAGTGGAAAATTCCTATATGATTTGTTTTTTAATTTATTTGAATTTTGTCAGAACTTTGTGGAATAGAAAGAGATAGCTGGAAGGATAAGAGTAAAAGTGGCAAGGAAATGAGCCGGTTGTCCTTTAGGCCACGGCCTCTTGACATTCATAAGAAACTCCCGATTGTCAAGTCTTTCAAGGACTTTGAAGATGATGATACCCCCTCTTCCACTCGTAATTCTCAAATTTATCGTCTCGCCTCCGAAACTGAGCACGAGGTAGTAGTTTCAGTCTTCTTTTTATTGCTTTTTCTCTTCCTTTCCTCTTTGTAATTGCTGCATTATAGTTTAAAGATTTATAGTTGAAATAATTTAAGATAGTTCAAAGAATGTTAAAGTTATTGGAGCCGGGGAGGTCAATTAGTAAGGGTAAAGAAAAAGGAGTGTGAAGAGTTAGTCATGTTGAGTTGTTGACTATGCTATTTTAATACAAATTGTAAAGGTAAAAAGGAGAATTTTCATCCAAATTCTAAGATTAGAAATGGGGCAGAACTGCTGGATTGCACACAAAAGGAAAATGTGGCATTAGAGAATAGAATGGATCTTTGTTTTAATTTTTCTGTTCAAAATGGAAACCCTTTTTGTGATATGAATGTAAGATTGAGGTATATGATCCAAGTGAAGTTTCTCCCAGAGGAAGATCATAGCTTGGATAAATCAACTAGAGGCATTAAAGTTAAGGGGGATTGTTATGGAAAATAGGTTTGATCGTGGTGAAAGTTTGGTCGAACATTGGAATTGCTTCTTCCAAAAGTATACTATAGGAATTTAGGAAAGTAGCTAGTTGAAAAAGGTCTAATGATGATTACTTTTTCCATTCTCTTCTAAGATTTTCTGGTATTCTGTGGCGGAGCTTTGACTTCTGTAGTTTCTCAAAAAATGATTCGGAAAAATTCTGAATAGTATACAGTTGGATTCATGGAAAATAAAACCTTTCGAAAGAATACGTTTGTATAATCTTTACTTGTGTTTTGCAAGGTGTAAATGAGACACCTCTAAAGATCAGAAAAAATTATAAAAAAAAGAGGGAGCATTTAGATGAAATTGGCTTTTTATTCAATGCAGCTCTCCTAATATACTCTCTCTGACCCAATCATTTGTTTACCTTTGATTAAAATATCCCTCACGTAGAATAAAGAAGGTAAACAAATGATTGGGACGGAGGGAGTACACGCTAAATGCTAAACTTAGGTATATGTCTGTTGTCATTTCTATTAAGCTAAATACTTGCTATTCTTTCCCTTTGGGATATGGTTGAACTCACTAAGTGATTGGCATTTCTTGTACTATGAAGCATCACTTAGTCATGAAACATTCTACACAATCTTCATGATTTGGTTATTCTAGAAAAGCCACCAACATAGGAGCCTTTGTGCCACTTAAAATAAGTTGTTGGAGTTATACAGTGGTCCATCTTTTAAGTTAGATAATCTTGCTTGTAAAATCTGGGGTAGATCATTTTAATTGCATCAATTAGATTATGAAGCAAATAGCTTGTTCAAATTAAGTGCTAACATAATTATACTCCGTAGTTTAAAAAAGCGTGCCTTGGATGAGGCACTAGCCAAAACGCCTCTGTGCATTTTAGAAGCGCCTTTTAGACAAGGCTCACCATTTCCTTTCCCCATTATTCCTAACTTTACTCCTTCACATGTTAGCCAACTTGGTAATTACTAAAAAGAGTTGCCCAAAATTTTATTTGGAAATTACAAATTTGTTATAAAAAAATAGGGCGCCTCACGTCCAAAAGGCACGCGCCTTCGCTTTGCTCTTTGCGCTTTGTCGCCTCTGCCCCTTAGTGCCTCGGTGCGTTTTGCGCATTTTCAAACTAAGAATTATACCATCTTTATTTCATTCAAGAAGCCCTATTTATTTATTTTTTTGGTGAGGAAATTATTAAAAAAAAAGAGTTACTGATTGAAATGGAGGGAGTATTAGATAAGAAATGGAGCATTTCTAGTGTAATTTGCTGTTGTCCCGCCCCAATTTTTCATTATGTATCTTGCTTTTTGTTTCATTCTGCAGAGCTCATTAAAACAAAACTGTTTTTTCAGATTCATCACGTCCCAAGTAAGAAGTTAGCTGCTGAAATACCTACACCGGAATTTGTTGTTGTTGACACCTATGAAAGAGATTATTCTCGCAGCTTTTGCCAACCTACGTCTTATATACGTGCTAGAGGAGGTCTGAAGTGTACCTTTATTACTACTATTCTTATTATAGGAGTGTTTGTTAAAGCCTGAATAATTGTATGTAATTTTGTATGTATTCAGCACGAGCCGAGGTTGGTGAATTTGTTGAGTATGACTTGGATATTGAAGATGAGGAGTGGATTGAGGAATTTAATAAAGATAGAAAGATCCTCTCTCCTGAGAGGTATTGTGCCCACGGAAAGTTTTCTATGGATTAAATATGCTGCAGTCTAGTACTTTGCTTGGCTTGACACCTTTTGTTTTATTTCGTTTTGTTCAAGGATTGCATATATATAGCATTATAGCTTCTGAAAGACTAACCATGCTAGATATACATCACCTATTATTGCTACTATTATCTGATATGGTCTGAGTTTGAGTACAGCGTTTATAATTCCCTTTTGGTATTTCATTTTGCCCCTCCCTTGTTATTCTAGATTTGAGAATCTTCTTTTTAAGCTGGAGGTACTGGACCATAAAGCTCGTGAAAGGGCAGGTGTTATTAATCAAACCCTTGGTTCTCCCATTCCTGTGCAACTCCAGCTTGATGCAGCTATTGAGGTACTTGGCTGCTAAATGTTCAACCTGTTATTTTTTTTATAAGGATGTTCAACCAGTGATTGAATTTTCTTAGTGTTGACAACACGATAAAGTTCTTCCTTTTCTTTGTCCGTCATGCAATCATAGGCCTTGCAAGCTCAGACGTTAAAGCATATGGTGCTGGAATCTGTTTATAGGTACTGGAGGGAAAAGGTAAGGTTTCTATTTCAATTTACACTTCCTATCTAAATGTGCCTTCTTATGTACTCATTGTGTACTAAAACTTGTTTGAAACTTTGCAAGGTTGTGGAAACTTTGTGGTCCTTCTATTTTATAGCATTTTTGTTTTTTCTGGATCTTCTAAGAATAATTCAAATAATCTTTGCCATCAAATAATATTCATCCAGGCAAACATTGATGGCAATCTATCGTTCCGCATCTGCCTACACGATAAAGTTCTTCTAAGAATAATTCAAAGAATCTTTGCCATCCAGGCAAATGCGTGTTTGATGTACAATTCATAACTCTGTGGGTTTAGATATTTGATGATAATAATAATAATAATAATTATAATAATATGCGACTACTAATTTATTACATTTACTTGAATGCGTATGACGTGTCGGAAATTTGGGGAGGATATGCTGGAATACTTTTAAATGGCTTTTTCCAATCGAGTTACAGGTATTTACCAATCTACCGTTCCGCATCTGCCTACAATTATGCGAGATGTTTGTGTGACTCCTGTATTTTCGTTTCCAATAGAGCTAAGAATCCATTATTGTTATATCATTTAGTAGTTGCTCGACGCATCTTAGTCATCCATAATCACTGTGTTATTTTAACACAAGAGAAAGCTGCCTCCCTTTTATCTTACTTTAAGCAGGAGGCCAGGAGCCTTTGAGGCCCTTAGGTAATTTTGGTGTTGGCGTTTTTGTTTTTCTAGTCCTGACTCCTGCGCAACCTGAAGTGAAATATTGACTTTTTGAGGCTCTTTTGTTGTTGGATGGATTGCTTGTTTTTCTCACACGTTAACAGCTTCGATAATTGTTTCTCAGGTCTCCTCTACGGCATTACCTGAACTTTTGTGCTCACATTTGTCTCCTGTATCTTCATGTCCAAGTAACGTATTTATCTAGACCTAATGTCTTCTCTGTTTGCTTTTCAGCGAGAGAGGTGGCAGAAGCCTATCCTACGGCGTTTACAGGTCATTTCAATATCATGCTTATGTGGAATGTGTTGGACTTTTACATTGTTTTTTTAGAATTGATTTGAAGGTTGCTAGTTTAGAGTCATGCTTCTTTGAGGTACTTGTGGAAAATTGGAGTCTAGAATGATGTACATGGAAATTAGAGCTCATTAACATGAGCAACAAAGAGTTTTAAAGCCCTCTATTTCTCTTTTAATTCCCGCTCAGTTTCAGTTTTCTATTTACATGTTATTTGGTCACATTTTGGTAAGTTATGCTGTACTCTGGAATATGCAGAAGCCCCCCCCCCCCCCCCCGCCGTAAATCATGATTATATTATTTACGTTTACTATTTTCTGGTGCAGCCACCCCCTCCTGTTAATGACACGAATCCCTACAATGTTTTTAGACCAAGGGAAAAGGCCCACAGGCTCCACACAAGAAGGGTATTGTACTGAACTAATTGTTCCTTGCCTTCTTGCACCGATGTAAGTAATAGATAATTCTAAGTTCATATGGTCTTTCTATGCAGATGCAAAGGAGGGAAAACAATGTGCAGTCTTTTGAAAAACTCCGTCAGGTTCAAGAACAAATCCTTTAATGCTTGCTCTATTTGTTTGCAATTTGCTAGGATTGAATTGAAGTTGTTTGTTAACCAATAATTTAACTCAATCTATCAACGATCCCCATTGGACTCAAGCTTTTCATCGGAGGCTGTAATGGATGATTTGAGGATTTTGAGTGAATGGATGCTCTCTTTGATAGAACTAGTTGGACAATTGCTCCAAACTTAGCAGAAGTTTTAAGAATTCATACTAGAATTCTATCCTCCAGAACAATAGACAAGTTTTAAGAATTCGATCTATTAGGAGCAGTTCCCTTATGGATTTGATTCATAGACTAAAAGAAGTTTTTGCTAATGTTTGGAAGATAAAGGTGATAAGTTGATTATTTTCAAGTAAGTGTAGATCATCAAGTTATTATTATGCAAAAACGATTACAGCTTGATGTCTCAAAGATGGAAAACATGTCAATTTAGAGAAATCAGGCATTTAAAAATTGGGGACTAAAAAGGGCGCCGGGGGAAGAGGAGAAAAGAAAATGTTGGGGCTTCGAATTGTTGGATTAAGCTGTATCTCATAAAGAGATCCTTTAAGCAGGTATAGGTATGGCCGGAGTGACAAAAGGTAAAAGATGTACATGCAGGGAAGTTTAGCGACACTGTCGGGAGATACCAATATTAGAGTTTGGAAGACTCATTCTTTTGGTGTCTTCAGCTGCGAATCTTTAATGACATCTCTAATTAAACCAACTTTGTCTACTTTGAACCCGGATATGAAGGGCCTTTGGAAATCAGAAGTTGCAAAGAAAAGGTTTCTTTTGGATGACGGTACTAAGGCGCATTTTTGGGTGTTTTCAGCTTCAAATCTTTTATGATCTCTCTCATTAAAACAACCTTACCTACTTTGAACCTGGTTATGGAGGGCCATTGGAACCCAAAAGTATCATTGAAAGAAAGATTTTCTGCTGGGCAGTTGGTAATTGTAAAGATGATTGAATGTCCTGGTCTAATGATTGAATTTCTCAACATTAAATTTTCGAGCTAGTGTAGGAGAAGGGCAGGAAACAAATCTGGTGATGCGTTTATATTTGCTGTTATTTGGTGTATTTGGTTTGAGTGGAATTCTCGTATTTTTCCGGGGATTAGAAATGCATTTTATTGTTTTAAGGGAGGGGTTTCCTTTCTAGCTTGTTACATGCTAAAGCTTTGAGTGCTTACAAGTTTATTTCACTTATGTTTATGCATTAAAATTGGGCTTCTGTTGTACTAAAAGATAGGAGGACCCCTTATCCTCTTTTGGGCATATATTTATTTTATGTTCTTATTTTTCTATCTATCAATAAGGTTCTTTTGAGTTTCTTTCCATTATATTTGTTGGAATTTTCATCATGGGTCATTTGGTATTTTTGATCAGTGCCATGGGTACATTCAATCACCCTTTACCTTACCATTTGTTGAAGTCCTTAAGATGCTAAGTTATTGATGTTGTAGTTGTTTTGTATGAGATTACACATGACATTTTCAAGAGAATGGCATACATTTGTCTTTTATAAGATCCTGTTTTGGTTTATTCTTGTAAATTTTCAGTGTAGAAGAAATATCCAGTGTGATGTGATGGGACTTATCATCTACAGTGTAGTTGTTGCACGCTGCTACCCATAATATTTATTTCCTTACACCATTCTATGTTACCTCTTTATTGATCTATTATGTGCCGATCAATCAGAGTTGCATGGTAGGAAACTAGGAATTACTTCTAAGCCAAAGCCTAACCTGCTAAAACTTCCTGAAAAAATCATCATTTTGTATTTGGATTGATGCGGAGTGTCAAAAGAGTAGAACTTAAAATTTGCACATTTTATGCTTGAGTTGACTTGAATCCTGTATTGGTTTATATCCTGGAATAGGACGACATATCAATTATGGGGATATGCTAACTTACACGTTGTCATTCTACAAGCTATGGGTTCCTTTTTACTCCTGTATGTTTTTTAAGGAATTCACCTGTGTTTTATATGGGAAATGCCTGATAGTTTTCTTCCACTGTCTCAGGTTAGGCGTAACCTTGACCAGGCAAAGACCATCTTGGAAGCACTGATTAAGGTGATTTTCTCATGTTGAGTTTTGGGCCTATTTCCTCTCTTTTTAAAAAAATTTATTGTGTGTGTATACTCACGAGTTAAGGCCTAAGGGTGAAACAAAGACGTACATGTACGCATGTTTTTCCCCAAAAGACCTAACTACTCCCTCGAGCTTATTATTTTCTTTGATAATTTTTAATCTTTGTTTGTGTTCAGAGGGAAGAGAAGAAGAGAGATGTCATGGAGACAGAAGTGAGCCTTCAGAGGATTCAATTAAAATACAAGGTTCGCATGATTAATTTTATTGGTGCAATTGGTGTTGCTTCTATTTTGCACTTGCACTCTCTGAAATTCTTAAAAAAAATCTTCCTATTAAAATTGTAAGTGATTCGAATGTTTGCGACAATTTATTTTATTTATGCAAAACTCTTATAAACTGCATGTTTTGATGTTAAATATTGTGAGGTTTTAGCAAAATTAGATAGACTTTTCCTATAATTACATATCTCATATGGTCAGACCATGTTCAGCTTATAAGGTGTGAGATTTTATTTAAGAGCAAGCTTGTCAAATTTATAAAAGCGTGTTCCTTTAAAAGCTCAGCAAAAGTACCTTACAGTTTCACCCAAAATATTTAAAGCGAAAGAAGAGAGCATATTGGCGATGATATGACAAAATAAAAGGATCATTCCACTCTATATTTCCCATGTTTTTGGGCAAGCGTTTTGATTATACCTCTGCTGTCGGGAATTGTTTTCCTTTCGTATGGAATAGTAGTAACCTTTCTTTTCTATTGGTCAAGTTCTACTTGTAATGTTGTAGCACGTGTGTATTCCATGATAATCCTTATCCTGCAGCATGAAATGGAGCTGGACGAGAGTTTTATCTTTCCATCACTTCAACCTTTCTCTAAGTTTGGTTCAAGTGAAGATGAACTTATGGATTCAGAAGATGTTGTGAATAATCATCAGTCTGTTCCCCATGTTCGGGTACATACTCCATTGGTAGATATGAAGCCAGTAATGGGTTCGGCTGGGAATCCAAGGCATGATTTAAGATGGCGAAATATGGCAGCTAGTTGGATACGTAGAGTGGTAAGTACCCCCCTGTCTTCTGGTTTTTCAGTGAACTTTTTCAAATCCCTCTGGCATGTGTACGTGATGAGATTTTACGAGTGTGGACATGGAACTAAATCTAGGTGTCAGATTTGATTTTGGAATGGGTCATCGCGGTCTCATACTATTGGAAATTGGAATTGGTCATCATGGTCACATACTCTCATCTCAGTCGTTGAGCTATAAATGCAACCGATATTGCCCCAAAATGTGGTTGCAGTGCCCTTCAAAACACTGATAATGTGGTCACAGTGCAAAGTCCGCGCTGATATTTTATACTACCTCTATCTATTTACATGTCCTAATTTGACATTGGTGGTTGAATCTGGTTGACTTTGACCAGATTTGTTCTCACAATATGCAATAGTTTACAAAGTTTTTGAAATTATGACAGTTATTTTGATACTATCCCTACTTTTATGGGAGAAATGAATGGTTGCAGCTCACAATTGAGATTGATTATGTTGACTGCTTTCTCGGTTTCTGCTGTTTCTTTCCTTGCCCCCGTTGACTAAGAGTGCTTGCAGGATCATTTGGACCCTGTTATGCCGTTCACTAAGCCTCTACTACCGGACAAGCTGGCAGCTGCTGGCATTATACCACCATCAAATGCCTCTGAGACAACTTCATCTGGTAGATCATACCAACCCCGGGGTAGGATAGGCCGAGGTGGAAGAATTATATTTGACAGATGGAATCCCCTAATGCATATGCCCGTTGATTGTGGTGATTCCTTTTACTTGTCACCCAAGCAATAGCGTTCAGTGCTATTATCTAGCCGAGAAATGATATTAGTGTCCAGGTAATGGAAGTGTGGCAAAAGGTTTTGCTAAGACCCTTAGCTTATATTACAAGCCAAAACCCTAACTTGTATTCTTCCTTGAATACTAGAGATGTAAAGAATTACAATTGATTTCTTTTAAAATGGAAGTTTCATTTTGCAAGTGATTTTTGATGATTGGGATTTTCTAGCCATTGTATCGTATCAGCTAGGGACAAATTAGCAGATGATCTCTCATCATTTGTAGATAGACTGAACTGCTGTACTTCGATTCATTTTTTTTCCCTACATTTGGAAACTAGTTTGGAATTGAAATCCAGTGTTGCTAAAGTCCTTTGTTCGGAAACACAACCAAATTCTATTTTCTTTTCCCGGAATCTTTGTTATCGTAAGAGATTCACCCTGTGTTAAATATAATTTCAGATTTAAGGCTTTAGGCACTACCTTTCTCATTTTCGATTAGACAAGTTTAGGATATCTGTAGGGTGGTTAGGTGGTTCGTGGTTGATGGACGATCGTCAATATTCCACTTGAAATTTACAGATGTAGTAGCATTACCTAGTGATGACGGTAAGGAACTTCTTCTTAGTGTTATGTACTCGAATAATAATATTTTTGTTTCTTTTTGACGGCAAAAATAGGATACCTTATTGCACCCTTTTAGCAATGTGATGAGGAGAAAAAGGATTATGCATCGAATGTATTACCTCATACTCTTATAGTTTTTGAGCTTATATGTATTTTTTTGAGTATTTAAAATTTACGAGTTCTATAATAATTTTTCGGAGCTGCTCATGCTTGGATGGTATTTACTCTTTCATAAACTTTTTACCAATAATTTTCCATTGTATGTCCTTCCAAAAAAAAAAAAAACTCTCTACACCCTCCTTAATTGTCTTCCTCACAAAGTTAATCAAAAAGAAGCAAATTACACAATTGTCGATGCTAATTGTCATGTCAATCAAGTAATATATCTAATTTATTAAGTTTATTAATTATGTTATGTCAAATTAGGGAATTGTTTCACACTAATTAAATTAGGGTTTGTTTTGAAGTGTATGGTGGTGTTAGAGGTGGTAGACATGGGGAATCCAGCGTGCGTAGTCACTGCTGGGAGGGGGCTGATGGCACTGGTAGTGTCAATGGTGTCGGTGATGCTGGTGGCAGCGTCAGGATGGTGGTGGCAGAAGAGGGGGTATGGAGGGTTAACGTGTTGTTACTTGTGTTTTGGTTAATTTTAGTCGATTAGGTTAAGTCGGGTCAAAGAGGTCTTACACGTTATTCGTGTGCAATTGAATGTAAGTACGTAAATAAATAAGGAACGCAAGGCCTTTGGTGACACGGAAAACCCAATGTGGGAAACGACCGCGGGAAGGGACGGTACCCCTCCAAGGATTGCACTAGCTTTCGTTAATGGAGGACACGTACAAGGAGTAAGAGATGGCTTATGATGCTAGTACAATTGCTAGGGTTTCTATGCGTGTATGAGTGTGAATTAGAATAGAATTGCATGTTCCCTCCTTGTCTTCTTATATAGGACCTAAACCCTAGCAGGGTTTAAGTTGCTTTCCCTCCAAGCTTCACTTATGGCGCCTCCTTGCTTGATCTCGAACCCTCCATGGACTATCTGTCATCTTCCTGGCCCAAGTATCCTTGCCTCTTCTATGGATTCCAGCCCAATCGTCCTCCTATCGCTCGGACAGGCTCCGGACTTCCTTCTACTCCTATGGCCCAATCGTCCTTCATGTGGACCACATAGTTCTTGGGCCGCTATACCTCACCATTCTTCTGGGCTTCTTCTTGATGGGCCGGGTAGCGAATTTATACCCAAACAGTTTGCCCCATAATTTTGTGCGAGATATGTCTTCGTTGATTGAGCGGGAAATTATCAGTTTCCAAACTTTGCGCAGTCTTTTCTTTCCTTATTGCACACGCCTTCCCCCTCGATCTCCACCCCCTCGATCTCCGCCCTACTTGAAGAGTCTATCGATCCCGAAATAATCGAGGGGGGGGGGGGGGGGGATTGGATAAGGGGGCAGGGCCATGTAAAGACAAAAAAAGGGGGGAGGGAGGGACTGAGTGTATATATGTATAT
>JAYMSF010001847.1:0-11243 GCA_036897335.1 Silene vulgaris
TAATTTGGACTTGATCACTTGGGCTTTGACTTCATGTGCATTTCTTACTTCAATCCATCAAATTTCCATGCAAAAACCCAGGCAAAATTCCACACTTAGTCCATCACTTTGCTCTTGACTTAGCCTTGTACTCTAGTCTTGCATAATTAGTAGCATTTAGCTCATAAGAGCTCAAGTACCTACAACATATGATAAAGCAAGCAAAGATACTAGAATACACATATTAGCTCATAAAACACTAAGAAAAGTTCCGAATGACAAGAAAAGTAGAGCTAAACTAAGGGGGTAAAATGGGTAAATTAGGCACTTATCACTAGCTCTTCTCGAGAAACAAGTGTGGCGACAAGTAGTATCCAACCTAGGCATTCCGTGGGTGTAGATGATAAAGGCAACGTACTATCGTAATGTTGTTTTTATGACAGCAAGCCATAATCCAAGCTATACGCGGAGGAGCATAGTGGAAGCAAGGTCGGTTCTTGATCGTGGCCTTAGAAGAAGGATAGGAGACATGCGAAAGACTAAAACATAGGTCATGCCTGGATTCCTGTAACTCAAACCGGAAGAGTTATCTCTCTGTGTAGAGAAGAAAATGAACAAATGTTGGTGTTGATATCCTTGAATTGAATGAGCTGAGGTGGGATGAGGGGAAGCTCGATCAATTGTTGCTTGGCTTCGAAAAAGAACGAGTCACCAACATTCGTGTGAGTCCGAATAAGCCGAGGGATGTTTGGCATTGGGGGCTGGAACGTGATGGTCTATATACAGTGCGCGCTTCGATTGACCTAAAAGTACCAGAAAGCGGTAAGCTATTTCACAAGAATATTCATATGATTATAGGTTCAATTCTCATCTGAAAGTACATGGACTAAAATAAGTAGACTAAGTTAACTCAATTCAATAATCCTTGCTTGTGACGGAGCGATCCGTCACAAGCTTAAGACGGGTCGGATAGTACCGTTTACATGCAAAACGTTAGAGACATGAGACGACCTTTTACTGTGCGCGCATTTAAGAGGGGATGAGACCTTTTGTAATTAAAAAATTGAGATGAGACCTTTTACTGTGCGCGCATTTAAGAGGAGATGAGACCTTCATCATCTCTCTTTCAATTTCTCCTGGTTTTCTCACAAATTCATCTTCTTCCTCTCAAACCCATCTTCTCTATCTAAAATACAAACCTCTCCCTCTTTAATCTTCTTACATCATCATAAAAAAAAAGGAATACAAAAAAATCTTACCAAGAACATATACACCGTTTTCCATCACCAAAACACAAATCAAAATGGTGACAAAAAGGGCAATGGCAAAGGTAATTTTCGAACATGCATTAGATTTGATTATTTTTTTATGTTTTGAATCACCATAATATGATTACATGCATTTGTTTATAAGTTGGGATCTTTCAATTTTGGGTTAAAAAAACGCTATTGCTAAATCCCGGCTCCCGCACACACATTTACTCTAATCCCGCACACTTTGCCCTACTATTCCATTTTTACCCTTCATTAAAAAAAAAAAAAAAAATTAAACACAAACCGTTCTATCTACTCACCATGCTCAACCACCCATCCCCCATCCCCCATCCCCCAGCCCCGACCACCCGTATCCCAACCCCGAGGACCAGCCTGCGCCGTCGAACTATCCCTTCGCCGTCAACCACTCATCTCGAATTAAAATCATCACAAAACGTAAACCCTGCGCCGTTGACCACCCTATCGCTCATCCCGCACCGCCGACCACCCTCATCCTTTACCATGCGCCGCCGACCACCCTCATCCCTGCACCATAGACCAACACCCTTGCCCCGTCGACCCATCCCTACCATGAATCCAACAACTTATCTCCTTCCCCTTTCTCCGTTCCTCAGCACTAACAACGTCATCCCTACGTATGTCGTCGTCCCTCCATCACCGACGACCTAATAACATTCCTCTTTCTCCGTCGTCGGTCCGTGTATGGGTGGCGTGTGAGGCGGCTGATGGAATTAATAGGGTTTTGATTATTGGGATTTCTTGGGTTGTGTAATTTGTCCTTCCTTTGTGTGTGAGAAATGAGAGGGGTAAATGTGGAAAAAGACGGAAAAAGTGTGTTGGATTTAGTAATATGCGTGTTGGATTTAGCACGTCCCAAACAAAATTGCTTAACGTAAGACCGGGTTGAGTGCGTCAATTGAAAAAAGTCAATGAAGCCACATGTTGTCCAACCGTTGTAGGAGCGGAGAGCTAGGGAGCCTGACCCGACCTGAACCGAGTAAACCCAACTCGACAGAATCCGATAATGTTACAAACCGAAACCGACCCAACACAACCCGACGATCAGCAACCCGACGTGACTTGATTGCCAGTGTCCCAAACCTGGTGACCCCGACCGATATGAATTCAACCCAATATTTACCTTTGATTAAATTGATAATCCAACAATTCTAGTTTATATACGTTTGTTATTTTATGGGTGACAAAAAAAATGATACAGTATATTTTATGGTAATAAGTTTACTTACCAAACTATGCAAAATTTTTATTTAAGACAGTTGTAAACGTGAAATAGATCTAAAGCGGCCCACAAACTCGGTTATTAATGAACATTAATTAGTGAAAGAAATAATATCTCAGTTAGTTCAGAATTAAGATATTTTTAAAAATCTCTTTCAAAAAAAAAAGATATTTTTAAAAACTCCCCTAAGAAAGATATTTTTTAAAAAAAAATTCCCTAAAAAATATAACTTTAAAAAACTTATATTATTATTAAAAGTATTATCAAATTAGGAAAGCAACTATACCTAACAGATTACCAAACCGGAATAGGTGACAAATACCGGATTGAGTCAATTAAAAAAGTCAAAGTCTCCACCTTTATAGGAGTCTGCCTATATATACACCGTGAGATGAGGGATACTTCTCATAATTTCATAAAGCCTAACAGTAAACTTAGGAAGAGGCACAAAACTATTCATCAAAGTTTAGCAAACACAATTTAGGATGGCAGGGCTTCAATACTACTTCTTCCCGACCGACTACTTCGTCCCTCCTCTGAGATCATCAATTGGTACAGAAACGATGACAGCCGATAAGGTTGTATTCGTAAATCCACAGATAAAAGAGCAAGGTATTATTAGTGTTAAAAGTACCAGTATTGCTGTTAAGACTTCTTCACCTCCGTCATCTTCTGCTATTACTCCGGTTGTCAAACGAGGTCAAGCTGATGGGTCTGGCGAAAATTGATCATTCATCGACTCGTGTTGGTTGTCATATAGCTATCAATATAAGTAGTTTTACAGTATATATATATGTCTGAGGTGTTTAATGTTTAGCAGTAATTTAAGCTACGGTTAGCTGAAGGAGTGATGGTTTATTTGATGTTTCTCCTTGATGTAACAATAAGGGTTTCACAAATTCTCATTTAGGACGGCACTATCCGTCTACAAATAAATTGATCTTATAGTAACTGTAATTTCAGTGTTTCTTTTAATTCCTCTATTTTTCAAGAGAAAAACAACGATACAGCTCTCTTGAATAGTACTCCTAACTTCCTAAGTAATCCCTCCGTTCAAGTTATTCCGTACGTTTGATTAAAATATACGGAGTACTTGACTGAACAAATATATGGAATTTGCTTGAACGGAGGGAGTAATTGATAAGATTTTCAACATTTACAAGAGTAAGAGACAACCAAATATTACGAGTACTGTATGCAGTTGACTCCTAATGGACTAATCACTCTTTCGCAAAAATTACAAGATGCCAGGGAGCCGTTGACGGCTCGGCGTGGACGATGAGGTGACATCAATGACGTCGTCCACTGTTCGTTCACTGTTTTAAGATAGTCCTCACCGCTAGGTGTACTTTTCAATGTTGATAAATTCCAATGTATACATCAACAAACTTTACAAGCTAAAGTAGTTAACCCTATAAAACTATCGTCTATCACTCTATCATCACTTCCCGTGGAAAGTAACTAAAATTATTATCCCATTAGGGGAAGAATACTGTCTCATTATCATAGCAGTTAATTAATTACTCCCCGTGTTTTTGCTTTGATACTCGTTACGTTTTTGGACAAGAGTTTTAGAAGATAGAAATAATATGCCAGAGAAGATTATGGGCTATTCCTAACATGAGAGAAAACACAATTGACCAAGTCGAACATCAAAAAATACATATTACGTACATGCTAAAAATCCAGAGTATCAACTAATGATCAAAGCATAAAGATTATGATTGTGCTTTAATGCTATTTTTTCAGATGAATATGAAAGTTCAATTTGAATTAACATCAATGTCAAAAAATCACAAAATATCAAGAGAGAAATTTTGAGGTCATGAAATCCAGGTACAAGCGTACAAGTTAGCAACTACTCCAAATACAGTCACAATTGGTCATTACAATCACATACAGGACATATATGTTAGCTACCCTAACAATGACCGGTCACAGATACGAGAGGCTTGTCTAATGTTAGCACCACTAACTAGGAGTATCTATATGACAAAATTGTAGATTACGAGGCAAAACTAGATTAACGCTCAGAGGGGCAATTCGAAATAAGGAAATTGAAATGCCACAAGATCGTCATTGCTTACCGCCAAGAAGTGCGTGGTAGCATATGCACCAATAATCCTTGTAAGAAATGGAAATCCACGGCATTTTTTGAGGAGCCTCAGATTCTTGAGTCGTAATGCTGCGAAAATATAACCAAGTTAATTTCAGCCATCTCGTTCACAAAAAAAAGGTTGTCCAAAGAACGGGGAATTAGAAAAAGCTCGTTCAAGAGAATTGGAGGGAACAAACCTTTTTCCAGTAAGGATACCAGAGAGTGCTAAAGCAACATTTGGTCCATGAATTCTTGAAAATAAATTCTTGTAGTGAGGATTGACCACTTGCCCTGGAAATGTTGAGAGCTATCTAGTTCAGACTACAGTAACAAATGTTTCATGGCGGAAGTTGGGAAGTGCAGAAAACAATGGACAGGTAAGCTAAGCGTAGCTTGTGTCCTTGTGCAGGTGAGCTAAAGTACAAGGAATAGATAAAGCAGGAGGAGAGGAGCCGCGGACAGGTGACCTAAGTCCAGGAGGTTGCTAGATGGACAGATGACAAAGGTCGGTGGACTGGGAATGGATGAGGGAAGACCGTGACCCTAAATTTGCGGGTTGTTATGGGTAACATGTAAAAAATAACAGGTTCATGAACTTAAAAAAGGTCGGTTACGTACATCGAGTCGGATATTGTCAGGTCTATATAAGATGGACAGCTTATTTAGGACCTACTGAAAGAAAGTTGAAGTGTTAAACTACTCTAAATAGAATGGTTAATGCTGTGTCCATGAGACAGCGCAACTGCTTCATAGATCGTTGTGTGCTACGTAATTTATTTGCACCCTAAAGAATAGTCTGCTACATATACATAAGAAACAAATCTAACAGATGACTGAATTACCCACATACTAAAAAGTAGTATGTACTTTGTAGTAGACAAAAGAGTACAAGGCCTCACCAAAACTCATAATGTTGCTATGGAGAAACAAGGGCAGCAGCACAGAGTTCCTAGCATTCAAATTCTGGTCTTGTAACATCCTCTGGCTAGATAGACAAGCATCGGCAAGAGGCCTAGTGACTAAAGATGGAACGGAATCCCTCTGATAGTGCATAATTTCAAACCATATTCCAGAAGGAAATCTTTTTGGTCTCACACACCAAAGTACTATTTTAGCATAAGGGGTATCATGAATAACAGATACAATGATCTGTACCAGTGTGCGTAAGACTATAATCGTCAAGCTCATGATGGCAAAAAATATATAGAAGACGGACGTAGTTGGTAGAAGTAGCAAAAGTGGAGTGAACATCAGGGAACCAACAACATGCTGCTCCACACTGTATTCATAGCTATCTAACCTATGACGAAGCGGGTTCCACTTGCGTCCCCTGTCAGTCACAAAGCAGCTCATAAGCAACTAGAACCAGCACAACATGAAACATCTCACAATTTCAGCAAAAATATACCATAATTTAACTTCGTCCAACTAAAGAATCAAAAAGTACAAGGCATAGTACACAATCTAGTGAGGCTGAAATAGCACGTCACTGTACTGCTACTCTTTTAATTAAATCTGCCTCAGGCCATTTAAATTCTGATCGATGGGTCCGATGTTGTCAATAAGAAAAAATGTCACTGGATCAAATATCGGTCGAACCAGTCCATTCCAGAACAGTGGGGTAATATACTATAAGCAGACCCACATTAGAGATACAGCTTGGATATGAATTGGGATCTCTGCGGAATTAAAGTACATCTTTTTGAGGAATTAGTGACCAAAATTTATTTAAAAAGTTCCCTTCTAGGGAGGAGAGAGGAAATTAGGAGGCAGCACCCTAATACAGAGCTTTTGCAATTTGACAGTGAGGCTAAGTAGAAAGCTGATATGCGTTGAGTGTTATGCTACGCCTTAACTTGGGTGCAGTTTACCACGAAAACCTTAGAGAGAAGCAGTGGATACACGTGCATATCAATATTGAAAGGCTTTATAAATTGAACAGCAGAGAATCATTGACAAAATACCTGAAAAGGCGCCATAAAGCTGTTAAAGCTTCAATCTGAAGTGAATAGAAGAAACCAACAAGTTGATGGAGAAGCTGAACATGGAATGCAGCTATTGCAATCATATCCATGATCAAAGCTGCAGATATAGTCATTCCCAGAAGAATTCCCAACAAAGCAACAACCCTGATAATATTATAAAATATATGTCCAGCCAAAAACCACAAGGTACTCCAAATCTGGATAGCATTAAGAGAAACAGCTCCCAGAACTCCTGCAAGCTCAGTGTTCAGCTTGAAACCCGCAGGGACTCCCATCAGCCATACACACCCCATGCGCAAAACATCGTCAGTGAAGTGGGAAGCAAAATTCAAAATCAAACTGCTGACGGTATTTATATGGAACAACAAAGCATATCCAAGAAAGTTTCCCAGAATAACATCAACCATTGCAGATGACCACAAGGAATGCCTTCGTAGGCCAGCTTTTTCCGCAAATTCAACACATGCTTGAGATCTGACAAACCCAGAAGTTTACATCACAATAAATTTAAGATGAACACAAGGAATTCCCTTGAAATATGAAGATTCACATAACATAATTTGCCCCATTACTATCGTACTATTTCACGTGGAAAAGGAGCATAGAACTCTTCAGTGAGACGTTTCACAATTATGCAATATACAACGCACTATGTCTAAATCACATAATTACCTATCTACTTTTAGGGTGTCTTGGTCACTTGTTTGCCATTTGTATTTTGAGAAAGCTTTTAATATATGAATTAATCAGCCACTTGCATTTTGGCCCTCTTGGCATTCAGTAGCAATAGCTAGAATGGTCTCCTCCCACCCCCTTTGTCTTTGTGCCAAAGAAAAGCTAATCAACTGACTGGGAAGGGGGGAGTATATGATGAAAAAAAAAAAAAAAAAAAAAAAAAAAAAAAAAAAAAAAAAAAAAAAAACAGAGAAAGGAGAAACCCCAGCAATGTGTAACAGAAACTTGATGATTGAGAGTGCTACCACAAATTAAAGACCAGTCACATACTCATTTGTGTACGTAAAAACGGAGAATCACCTAGAAGTAAGTCTCTACCAAGGAGGGGGAGAAGGCATTGCCGGAATAGGTAAAACCGTTGCCCCGAAATCACGTATATATGCTAGTAAAAAAGTTAAATAAGACCATGAATGCCGACCCAAGGCTGCATCAATTTAGGACACCCATATTTGATTTTTATCTACCCAAAGCAGCTTTTAAATACTAAGAATTTGCATGAAAATGGTGAATAGGATAGCTTATTCGAGGACTTGGATACGAAAAGGTGACAAGCTAACACACAGTGGCACAGTTGATAAGCTCACTCTTACCTAAGAGCTGAATCGTCAAGAAAGATTGGCCAATACAGTATCTGATGACCTCGGAGTTGGACATTTATCAATGTGTTACTAAAAACTTTTGCTACTGCATTACATATCCTAAACTTCAATCCATATCCAGCAAGCTTGTGGCATGACTGAAGAACAATATACAGAAACATGGACAATGTGGCCACAACAATGGCGAATACCCTCCAGATAAGGTTCACTAACCTGTAACATTTTCAGATGTTCATCATACGGGGCGAAAGGCGATGATGGAAGAACATGAAAGAAAACACAAGAGAAGCTTACGTGCACAGAATAGATAGCCGGGTATATGATTTTTGGGACCGCAAATGTCTGCTAAATTCAACTTCTGCAGCAGCAGAACTATTAATAGCTACAATAACCATATCCTGTAAATTGAAAGATTTATTATTGAAATAAGCTAACTGTACCAGAAGTCAAATTGCATTTTAGGAGGAAAGAAAATGTTACAGATTATCTGACCAGTTCAATTAGTTGAGGCTTTTGACAAAGCTCGTCAATCCACTTAGGTCTTCTTGAAGAAAATGGCATGCAGTTAGAATCAGAAGGGTTTATAGAGAAATGATGGCTGCAATATCTGGGAGTTTCATAAACCATAATCTGCAATCTTCGAAAGCCGAAACTAAGTGGGATAAATGGTATACAATCTATGGAACAAGCAACACTAAGACAGAATGACTTACATACGTGGAGTTCAACAGAAGATAACACTTTCCCATTCCAGTGCAGATGATGCAATGTAGGAACCGTACACGTCTCTTTAGAAGAACAACTTTGACCGCCTTGGATGAGCTGAATCCATGAAGAGCTAAGAGAATAAGCATGCTTGTATTGCTTTGATATCTCATCATCCTCAAGGAATCCACAGCTCGAATTTATAGAATTTGCTGAAGAGTTACACTCGTAGTAGGAGGCCTCATGAGAATCAAAGGGCATTTTGTGATTACCGTCGATGATATTAAGTTTGCACATCGCACAGACATTCTTTGATGGTGCACCATAGAGACCAAGAAGAGTCAGCTTAGACTTGTCTTGTAATCTGACAGGCATTGCTTCATGCGCATGATTGACTGCTACCTTTTATTTCCCAACCCGAAAGATTGCTTCAGAAAGTAGCTCTTGAAGAGCAAAAAGATTTAAAAGCAAAAAAATCAAACAACACGAAGATTCTACTTTGCCTAAACCGTTACCCTAGTCAAATAGACACTTGCAAGGGATATTCATTTCATTGAAAATCCATACTTTACTGTCACAGTGGGAGTTATCATAAAAACTGCACCTTGGTAGCCTCTCAAAACATAAGAAATGTAGATGCAGGACGATGCAATCAGTTTGAAAAATCAATCTGCTACATGAGCCTAAAAACTACAGCAGGGGTGGCTAAACTATCGAAAGTACAAGTGGTTTCTGATATTTATACAGTGAGATTGGCTTATTACAGAATTTGGGCAAAATTATTGAAGTTTCAATAAAACTTAGGCAAACTTCCGCACCTTCTACGGACAATATATTTAAAGTAACTGACAACAACAACATTACCACAATGGCTCCCACAAATTGCGGGGTAGGGGGGGTCGGATTAACAGTAACTAAGGGAAAACAAATTACAACAGGTAAACGATAAGCTACAAAATTGTAGAGATCTCAATTATTAAAAAAATGCAATGCCGAGGGATAAGATTTAAAACAAGAATAGCTTAAATTGAGCTAGTATCATGATTCATGAAGGACTGCCCATACAAATAATCGCGCATAAAATTCTACAGTTTTCACACATTAAAATCGCACTATCATAGACATATTACAACAGTTAGATGACAAGCTAAACAATTAAAGAAGCAGCACCGAGGAATTAGAGCTTTTATCATGATAGATAAAGGCCTACGCAAACAAAAAATCGCACTTAGACTTCTACATTTTTGCAAACATTATAATTACACTAAACAGAAACAAATTACATTAGCTATATGATAAGCTTAGCTATTGTAGAAGTCTCAAGTCTATAAAAATGCAACACCGAGGAGTAAGATTTCAAGCTTAAAATAGCTGAATTCGAGATTTTATCATGATAAAGGCCTATACAATCAAAAATCGCGCTTAAACTTCTACAATTTGCAGACAAGAGACAATATAATCAAACTAACATAAGCAAATTACAATAGCTATATGATAAGCTAAACAATTGTAGAAATCATATAAATATGCAACGCCGAGGAGTAGGATTTACAACTATAATAGTTAAAATTGAGCTAGTATCGCGATCACAAGCTCCAAATACATGAATTCGCGCATAAACTTCTACAATTTGCACGCGATATGAACAAACTAGCATAAACAAATCAAATCACAATAAATTATAAAATTAAAATGCAAATCAATTGGTTAAATTAAAATTAAGAAACAATAAATTACAGCAGAACTGCACACATTATAATAATCAAACTAACAAACAAACGCAAATTACAATGAACTAGATACTAAACTTAAAAATGTAGAAATTAAGTGAAAATGAAGAGATAAATCGAACCTGAAGAGCGGAGGAATCGGAGTGAAGCGAGAGAAAAGCTTCGTCGAAAGCGAGAGCAACAACAATGTCGAGAGAAGTTTGAGAGCTAGATATGAACCAACCGAACAACACTGAGCAACTTGATGATGATGATGATGATGATGACGACGACGACGATGATGAAAGATCTTTTGGCCACCAAACCCTACATTTCGTGTTCATCTTTGATTCTATTGATTATGCGCTGAGTTTGTTGATTAAGAAGAGTTCATCATCAATTCATTTGTGTAAACTGTAAAATTGTGAATCTAGTGTTTTTGACTACTTATGTCTGAGTTCAAAATTTGGGGGAGAAGGTAACATGAATTTTGGACTGGGGTTCTTAATTGGGCCGTACTTCACTCCTGTTTTTGAATAAAATTCTCGAACAAATACGTTTATCTAGTGCGTGCGACTTTCCTCGTCCATCAAAAGAAAACAAAAAAGTGAAGGATATATTCTATATGGTACCCTCAATTTTTCACGTGTTACCCCTACACTTTTTAAAACATACGGAGTACATGTAGACCTGTCAAACGGGTCGAACGGGCGGGTTACGGGTTCCGTCACTTCGGGTTCGGGTAAAATACGGGTCGGGTTAATTCGGGTTTGTAAAATACGGCTTTATACGGGTCGGTTTATACGGGTTTCAGGTCGGGTTTAGGGTCAGAAACGGGTCTGTTTAACGCCTTTTTACAAATTTTTATTTTCTTTAATTTTACTTATAAACACATAGTTATTCTTTAATTTAATTATTA